>JABEVN020002419.1:0-21501 GCA_013146195.2 Codonopsis lanceolata
TTAAATTATCATAAGTGGAAAGATAAACAGTTATTTGTAGAGGGTCGTTATTGATCGCACTAATTGGGTGGATTACAAGGCATGAAGGCTGATGTACAATAAGGAGGCCAATCGCTTGGAAAGGCTTGGCATTGGAAGCACTTACCGGGGACATGGGTCGGAAGGGCACGGGTAAAGAACATAAATGGCACAAGGTAACTGGCCGAGTTTACAAGAAGCCTCCTTGAAGCATTCCTTTCGTGAACAAGTAAAGGGGCAGCTTGGGCAAGATTCCACGATCTGGTCAAGCAAGTCATGTTACAGGGTTTGGACTGCCGTACAACCACTGAAGGTTTAAGTTGGCCTGAAGTCACAAGGGAGGCTTGTGGCAAAGTGAACATTCACTGGTTCTAAAATTACAAGTCTTGGTCAAAATGGCTTTGGGTCAAGAAGAAACAAAATAAATGGCCGACTTCTACAATTCCTAAAGGGAGAAGGACTCACTTAGTGTAGGTTTTATTAAAATCCCGTTTTTGTATTTTAAGGGGTTTTTAGTTATAGTTTTAATTATTTATTTAGCTTTATTTCCTTCCTAATTAGTTAGGATTCAATAACTAGGATATTTTGTTTCCTTTTAGAATAAGTTTCCTTATGTTATTTACTTTCCTAGTTGACTAAGAAGTCTTTAATTTTAGTAAGTAGAATTAGGTAAACTTGTAGCCTATTTAAAGGCATCCTTTTCATTGAATAAAGCGTATCAGATTTTAGAGTGAAAACTTTGCGAAGAACTAGGTTTGTTCTTTCTTTAAATCGCTTCAATTCAATCAAAGGTGAGTGAAGCCTAGATTAGTTGTGACGCCGGAATTCTTTACGTTAGATGAGTGAAGTCTAACCGGTGAATCCGCTTTCTATCCTTTTTAGTATTTTCGCTTTTGGGGCAGCCTTGTTCATCTTGAGAGCGGATCTGCTTTTAGGACAGCCTTTGTTCGCAGCCTCTTCGAGCAGAATTTTCGTGGGTTTTGTGAGTTTCCTTGGATTAATTTGTGAGTGATAATTCGGCAAGGGCTGATTCTAAAGCTGGAACAGATTTGTTGATTTCAGCCTTCCGCATTCACATCAAACACCAATTCGAAACCATTTCTTTCAACTTTATCTTCAACATGTTTACGCGCTACCCATCCGAAACCCCAATCGGATCATCCGACCGATATTGCTAAAAGATGGGTAACTCTTCGCTTAGCTCCAATAGGTACCCTAGGGAATAAGTTTATTCCCGCCATCGATGATCTCTTGACTTGCACGGTTAAGTTACCGCTTGGATTGTTAAGTCCGATTACGATAAACTTTACCATGCATTTTACGCATTAGTCCGGCTTCTCTCGACCATGCCGGAAGGTCGGGATCCCAGAGGCGGCTTGCCATAACTTGGTTTTCATATCGGCGCTCAACTCATTTGGGGGCATGATGGTCCTCTTCCCGACTTTGATTAAGTGGGTTGCATACGGAGCGGATTTACACCGCGGCTTGCTAAGGAAATTAGAGGCGTTGTTAAAACAAGTGGTGTCTCATTTTTGGGGACTGAAAAAATGGCGTTGACCAAGTCGGTGGTTTACTTAAACACTAAGGATTGAGCCACCTGCTTCGCATCAAGACGGTAAAGCCAAGGAAGATCCGGTGATCAAAAGTCATGATGCGCCGCTTGTGATCAAGAAAGGGAAATGATCTTCGGATATCGCCGTGGCAACAAAGGATCCTAAGGTTTTTGAGAATCCCGATGAGTTTTTGCCCGATAGGTTTGTCTGAGAGCAAGGTGAGAAGTTGAAAAGTACGTTTATTGGTCGAATGGGAGAGACGCACAATCCGACGCCTGATGATAAGCGGTCCCTAAAGGATCCGTCATTCTCTCGGTGCAGGTTACTGTTGGTGGAGTTCTTCCTCCGCTACGATACGCTATCGCCGAGAGGGGGAGAACAGGGTTCGGTCCGCCGGTGAAGATCACGTCGTTGAGGAAGGCAGATTGATTTTTATAGCTTTAATTCTTTATGTATGAATAATCTTTTCATTGGGAATGCATGCATGTGTTTGAATGTTATTATGGAAATTTATGTTGGTTTTTAAACTATTCTTTTTTTTTGGGCAGAAGGTTATGCTTTCTTCATTTCATTAGTACCTTATTATCTTTTCCAGTTGGAATGCTCAGTCTTTTAAATTTAGTTGGAATGCTAAGTCTTTTAAATTTTAATGATCGATATTGGCGGTTGGAATGATTATATATATATATATATATATATATATATATATACCAATTTGACATTTGTTCAATTTCAAAATTAAATTGAAAATTATAATTAAATAGAAAAAAAGAAGAAGATTGGTGATGAAGGTGGGCAGGAGTTGGTTTTAATTAAATGAAAAAAAAACTATTTTTTTGGGCGTAGATGGTGGCGAGAGGGCCGAAGGTGGTGGAGGCCGGATGGGTTGTGGGAGGGACCGGGGAGGGGCATGCAATTGTTGGGTGAGGGAGGGAGGGACTAGGGAGGCCTAGTCTCAGAACACCCGAGGTTTTAGTAAGTTTAATTCTCTCATAATTATCTAGTTTGGTGCATATTATAATTGACCGGGTAATATTTTGTTGACTTTTTTTA
Organism: Codonopsis lanceolata; assembly: GCA_013146195.2. Lineage (NCBI taxonomy): Eukaryota > Viridiplantae > Streptophyta > Magnoliopsida > Asterales > Campanulaceae > Codonopsis > Codonopsis lanceolata. The sequence continues at coordinate 2,625 of JABEVN020002419.1, forward strand.
ATTATATGATATTAAATAATACAAATATTAATATTATTATAAATTAAATTAAGTTATGTTGACTATTTTATAATATTAAAATGTTATATTGACTGAAATGCTATAATTATAATAACCGAATTGTTAACATTTGTGAATTAATTTTATATTAATTGCTAAATAGTTTGACTAGTCAATATTTGTTTAACTTTAAAATAATACCTTAGTTGAATTAAATTATAATAGTATTATATTATATAGTGTTATATTAGTATGATATATGTATTATATATATTATATTATATTATGCATTTGGTGGAATGTTTAGTTAATAGGAATTGGATTGCAAAAACAGTTTTCCTTCATTTACCGTTGTTGACCGAGCCGTAAGTGTTGACCGGGATTTAAATAAGTTACTTGCCCACTTTAACTTCTTCATTCGGCTCGTAGGTGAGTTTGAGAAATACAGAGGAGTGAGCAGTGTGATGTACGAGAGAATAAATGGAGGGTTCGTTAAATAATTTTTAGTTCCGACTTAATTCTTTAAATTTAACATCAGAAAAGCTTATGATTTAGCTTGTGGGTTACTTTAAAACTATTTTGACGTATTTTTATCGGGCGAATTTCTATCTTTTTGGTAAGAAACTACTTTCTTGTGTATGTTCATTGTTGCACGGTCAATAGTCTATTTATCGTGGTTAATATTCGTTATACGTGGAAGTAATTTGTTACTTGTGGTTAATTTGTGATTAATTAGTTATATTGTTGGTAATTTGATAATAATATGTGCTTTTGAATATATTTACAAATTGTGATTGTGATCGAGTTCGGATTAACGAGCTTACGTGAAATACGTGAATTATCGATGTTAAGTGATTGACGAGTTTACTTTATAACTCGTCATATTTGTTACACTCTTGAATAGTCAATAAATGAACAATCTTTGTGAACAATACTTGGAACACCTGGTGGTGTTGGTTATGTGACAATAATCTTTTAGGGAAGTGTATGGCCACCACGGACTTGACACGGGGTGAAGGGCAGTGTGAGTCAAGTGTGGAGCTCTATGTGACCCAACCCTTCGCTAATGGTCATAGCGGAAGTAATACTCTTTAGTGGCACGACTGCTGAGGTTGTAGAGACTTGGCCTTGTGTCGACTTGGTACCCGAGTTGTTAATAACCTAATACTTTTGGAAGTGATTGAATGATGAGAACTGCAGCAACAATTGATTATAATGTCGGAAGTGAATGATTGGAGATGTAATTCAATCTTATATCCTTAATTGTGTAATTCTATACCTATGTGACGATTTATTGTTTAAATGTTAAATAACATGTTATAAACTCTTTATATGAACTGTCATCATGGCATGTCTGATATGTTGCATCCCTTCATAGCATGCATAAGTATAGTGGAACCTTATTAAGTTAAATCTCATTGTTTGTTTAATTGTTTTCCTTAGATCACAGCCAGGCGAAGAAGTGATCAAAAGCTATTCAGGAGTGCCGGAGAGCAGGTGGTTACTATTTTGGGTAGTTGTGGGTCTTGTCAACCTACCTTTCTAAAGAACTCTCAGTTATTGTAAATCTTTTTTTGGTGGAAGATTGGATGTCTTCATGTTGCGTATAGTTTGGTTGGAGTTTGTATAACTCTGGATAATATTTTCTTTTGGTTTGTTGTATATTGTAGCACAGTCTGATTGTTGCTGCTCTTCCAGTTGTTGTTTTTTCTGTTTACAGGTGGTTTAGTGTTAATAGCAAACCCATCATACCCTATGCTAGACTCCAGTTTGGGGGTTTGATTTTGGGGTGTGACAGTTTTGGTATCAGAGCCTAGGTTAGGGCTTGTAGCCAGGAGAGAATCCTTGGCCTAGGGTTGTAAACTATTTTATGAATTGTTTGATTTAGGTTGGTTGTGTGTAGGTTCAGATGGTTGGATCGAGAGGCCGTGGGCGTGGCTCTCATAGAGCTGGCTCAAATATCGTTGGTGAGGGAGTTGAGAGTCGTAACAATGCTCGTAATCAACATGCACGTGCTATTCAGCAGGGTGATATGGGTGGTTTGTATGATTTGATAGAAAGGCAAGGGGCAACATTGGAAAGACAGGGGGCATCATTTGAAAGAATGACTGCTATGATGGCACAACAGTTTGGGGCTGGTAATAGAATGGTAGAACAACAACACTTACAACATGCTGAACATGAGAATCCTCCAGCACCAATGAACACTAGAATTATTCAGGGGACAGCTGCACTTGAGAGGTTCTTGAAAATTAGTCCAAGACTTTATAATGGTGAACCTGATGTGTTGAAAGCTGAAGGCTAGATTGAGAATATGGAAAAGATCTTTAGAACACTGGGTTGTTTAGAGGAAGAAAAGGTAATCTTTGCTACTTTCAAGATTGAAGGGGTAGCAGAGCATTGGTGGACCTTGCTTAAAGATAAGTGGGATAGGGAAAGGACACCGCAGACATGGGCTAATTTCCTACCCGAGTTCAAGAAGAAATTCATTCCAGCAGTGGTGCAACAACAAAGAAAGAAGGAATTCTTAGCATTGGAACAAAGGGTAATGAGTGTGGCACAATATGATGCTAAGTTTACGTAACTAGTCAGGTACAATACTCATTTGGTTGCAACTGAAGAAAGGAAAGCTAGTAAATTCATAGAGGGTTTGAAGACTGAACTTCGTAATAGACTGGTTCCTTTTGAGATTGTTGATTACCAGTTAGTAGTTTAAAGGGCCATGCATATTGTGAATGATCAGGATGCTTAAAGGCATAAGAGAACATCAATATCTAGTCTACCACCAGCACAGACAACAGGCAGAGGACAAGGTAACTTTGGTAGAGGTTGTTATAGTGCACCTAGCTACAGGTAGAGGACAGGGGAATGCTGGTAATAGAGGAGGTTTTAATTATCAGAGTAGTGGTGGGCAAAGGCAGCAACAACAGGTACAACAGACTGGTTACCAGATGGGTATGCAGTCAGGGCAACAATCTAAGGATGCTACAAGTAGTGCTAGTGTAGTAACTAGACCATCAGTTGGGTCTGGGTGTACATTTTTTAAGTCTCCACAACATACCACAGAGAATTGCTAGGGTAGGCAAGGAAGGTGTAGGGGTTGTGGTTCATCTGAGCATGAGCGTAAAGATTGTCCTAAATGGATGATTCAGCCAGTACAAAGTCAAACTCAATCTACTTCAGGGGTGAAGAGAGGTGCAGATGGGAAACCAAAAGTTCAGGGACGTGTGTTTGCCTCAGACCAGAAAGATGTTCTTGAATCTACTTCTGTGTCATAAGAGGTATTTTTACTATCTGTGAGTCTAGGGCTCAGGTGTTGATAGACCCATGATCATCTCATTCATATGTGGCATCTCATTTTGTGGATCATTTGCATGTGCTTCCTTATGTGTTGCCTTATGTGCTAAAGGTTTCCACCCCGGTGGGTGAGTATGTGATAGCTAGTGTGGTGTATAAGGCATGTGATGTGTTTGTGGGTGACCACGAGTTGCCTGCTGATTTGATTGTATTACCGATTCGGGACTTTGATGTTATTTTGGGGATGGACTCGTTATGTGCATATCATGCTTGTGTTGATTGCTATCATAAACTAGTTACTTTTAAAATTCCGAATCAGCCTGAGTATCAGTTTTTGGGGGAAAAGGGTGGTAGTAGGATACATGTTATATCTTCGTTGCAGGCTCATAAATTGATTGCTAGTGGTTGCACTGGGTATTTGGCACATGTATTTGATGGGAGCAAGACTATGCCTAAATTGGAAGATGTACCAGTTGTATGTGAATATGCTGATGTGTTTCCAACTAACTATTCTTTACCACCTGAAAGGAGATAGAGTTTTGTATTGAATTGTTAGTTGGAACAACACCGATCTTTAAGGCACTTTATAGAATGGCACCAGCAGAATTAAAGGAATTGAAGATTCAGTTGCAGGAATTACTTGACAGGGGTTTTATCAAGCCTAGTGTTTCACCGTGGGGTGCACTTGTGTTGTTCGTTAAGAAGAAGGATGAGACACTGAGGTCATGCATTGATTAAAGGCAACTGAATCAGGTGAATGTGAAGAATAAATATCCTTTACCACACATTGATGACTTGTTTGATCAGCTACGGGGAGCAGTTGTGTTCTCGAAGTTTGATCTAAGGAGCAGTTATCACCAGTTGAGAATCCGGAATGAAGACATACCGAAGACTGCTTTCAGAATGAGGCATGGTCATTATGAGTTCATAGTTATGCCATTTGGATTGACCAATGCACCTGTAGTTTTTATGGATTTGATGAATCGAGTCTTCCAACCATATCTTGATGATTTCGTGGTGGTGTTTATTGATGACATTCTTGTATACTCTAAATCCTTAGAGGAACATGAGCAACACTTGAGACTGATTCTAAGCTTACTGCGGGAGAAGAAATTGTATGTGAAGTTCAGTAACTGTGTTCTTTGGTTGGGAGAGGTGACTTTTCTAGGGCATGTGGTTTCTGAGACAGACATTGTTGTTGACCTTACTAAAGTTGAAGCTATTGTTGAGTGGAAACGACCTGGAACTGTTACTGAGGTTCGAAGTTTCTTGGGATTGGCAGGGTATTATCAAAGGCTCATACAGGGGTTCTCTAAGATTGCTAGTCCATTGATTAATTTGACTCGCAAGAAAGTTTCTTTTGTGCGGGATGATAAGTGCGAGACCAGTTTCCAAGAGCTTAAGCATAGATTGACTTCTGCACCAATTCTTGCATTGCTTGAGGGTAGTGATAACTTTATTGTGTACAGTGATGCTTCTAAGGAAGGATTGGGTTGTGTATAGATGTAGAGTGGGAAAGTGATTGCATATGCCTCGAGGAAGTTAACACCAGCTGTGGGTTGCCCAGGATGCGCCCGCGCCCCGCGCGCCCTTGGATAGGGGTGCGCGTACGTACGGATGCGGGACACCACTGCTCTTATTCCATCCTTCCTTGTTTAGGGGAAGACGAAATTAAAAGTGCGAGAGGAGTGTTGTCTAATGTAGCGTGTTTGAATATGCCTCGGTTGACTTTAGTGAATTTTTGGTCCAATATGGGAGCTTTGGGTTTTCTATGTCAAGTTATCCCTTTTTTAGGGGATACCAAAATATAGGAATACATCACCCTTTCATTCTCATTCTCCCTTTTTTAGGGGAAAATGGAAAAGTGCAAGAAAGGATGTTGCGAGGCCCCACTATGGATTTTATGAAAATTGCCTTATACCCTATTTCAGATGACTATGAGTGCTTTGGGTTTTCTACATCAAGTTATCCCTTATTTAGGGGATACCAGGATATAGGAATACATCACCCTTTCATTCTCATTCTCCCTTTTTTAGGGGAAAACGGAAACGTGCAAGAAATGAGTGTTGCGACGCCCCACTGGATCCAAAATGTTTTATAGAGTCGCCATCTTTATTTTAAGGAAGAAATAAAGAAAAACCAAAAAAAGAAAAACCAGAGATTGCAAAAACGGGTTCGGAGGCTAAGTTACGAGTTAGGAAGGTGCTAGGCATCCAACTCGCCCTTTCGGTCTCAAAAGCGGTTTTTGGCTAAAGTATGCTTTTTGTTATATTTATTTAGCAAATAAACAAAGCATTAAAAGACATGAAATAAAAGCAAATACATCCATGGCTACATTATTTACGAACTTGCAGCCGTCTCTTTGCAATAATTACAAATACATTTAAAAATATTTGGCCATAATAACGGCTCTTTTACATAGTATTTCCTAACTAAATCCGGGCAGCACAACGACTTATATTTTTTACATTGGGCCGGATTTGAAAATAACTTTTATAAAAGAAATGCTCTTAAAGGTTTTACCTTTCAGAGCGTGGTGTGCTCGCTCTGTCTTTCTCGAGAGAGGGAGACTTTTTATCTTTTTGTTCTTTGCGATTTGGCGGAAATAGCGGCTTATTTTTGGTGGTTTTGGCCTTTTTACTCGGGCAGAGCAACGACTCTTTCCGAGAGTTTTGGACCGGGGAAATAGAGTGGATGCCTAACTGGAGGGCTAGGGATCACTTTGACCGGTTGGTTTTAGGTTTGGCGGAGTTTTGGCAGGGTTTGAAGGCTTTATAGGGGGATCACTCCCTATCTCACTTCGCTCTCTATTTTCTCAGCGTAAAGACGGCGCGGAGATATTTTATCGGTGTCTTTGGTTTTTTCGGAGTCTGAAAGTGAGCCCCAAGCCTTCTATTTATAGCCTGGGAAGGGGACTCATCGGGAATTACAAATTCCTTCTTCGTGCTCAAATTCCTTGTACACCGCGCATCGGAAGTTGCACAATGCGTTAACTGGGAGTGGCCCTGTAGCACCTTAGGCACAGCCATGAGGTCCCTTGGGCGCCGCGCCAAGGCCCCTTTATGGCAGCGCCAAGGTACTATTCCAAGTTCCAAATTTGGCGCTTTAGCTCCTGCATTTTACTGTTTTGCGCATCCTGCTTTGCCTTTTGCATTTTTTAACTCCTGTAACTTGACATTTGTTAAGTTTTCACAGGTCTTGATATCACATGTCATGTCACATACCAAGGGTACGAAATTGGAGTGTCTACAGAGCCCCTCAACGATGGAGTCTACGGGTAACCTGAGGCTTATTGAGTAGACGAACATCGTTGATAAGAAATAGACTCTCCAATTTCGTGCAATTAAAATAGGAGAGGAATGCAACATGTAACAGTTATAATGCAACAGTTTATAATGCTAACCAAACTCCATATCCTAGACATATTTAGTCGGTTATAGTAGGTTATCGTAGTTTTTAAGCAGATATGCAATTTAAGTGCTCTAATGGTCGGACCTACTAATCTAGGCTGCCTACGTATCCCTTAATAAAGGAAATCAGACCAAAACGTAGTTCAGGCTAAAACCTAAACTATCATGCATGCGACGATCGTACCTACCGAAATAGGGTGCCTACGTGTCCTTACACAAGGAATCAGACCGAAACGTAGTTCGCCCCTGCCGGGGATCAAGTGCTGCGGTGCTAACAAACAAGTGCTTGCGGTGCAAGTGCTGCAATGCTAAACAAACAAGTGCTGCAATGCTATCAAACAAATGCTGCAAAGCTTTATCAAACGAGTGCCGCAAAGGTATCTATCAAGTGTTGGGATGGTCATGCCTACCGAAATAGGCTGCCTACGTATCCTTATACAAGGAATCAGACCAAACGTAGTTCGCCTGCTGCTGGGCGGAATGTAATGTCTTCTCAGGAACGCAGTCTTTGTCGGAGAACAAAACCTTTCCCTCTGATCCGGGGTTGCGTGCCCTTTAAGGGAAAGTTTCCAACACAGCTATAAATGCCTGGAATGCATTGCCTCCTTAGGAACGCAGCCTTCGTCGGAGAACAAAGTCTTTCCCTCGATCCAGGGTTGCCTGCCCCTTCAGGGAAAGTTTTACAAACATCACACAAATGCACAGAAAAGGAAAAAAAATACTTTCCTTTCCTTATCCTTGCTTTGCCCTTGCGACCATCTGCCGTCATTTGTTCTTTGCTTTTCTTTGCTGCTTTACGCTTATCTTTGCTGCTTCTGCTGCATTTGCTACTTCATCTTTTTTGCTCTTTGCTCTTCTTTACTTGTTACTTCTTTGCTGCACTTGCTGCTTCATGCTATTTCATGCTGCTCTCTGCTGCACTTGCTGGGGATTTCTTTATCTTTTGCTGCAGTTCTGGCTCTTGCTGGAAATCTTTTCCCCTTTTTCTGCTATATTTTCGGCATTGGCTGGAAAATCTTTTTTATGCTGCTACATTTTTCCTTTTTGCTGCCCTTTCTAACCTTGGCTAGAAATTTTCTTTTCTTTGCTGCTGTATTTTATGGTTCCTGCTGGAATTTCCTTTTCTTTTTGCTGCCACATTTTCCTTTTTGTTGCACTTTCTAGCTTCAGTCGAAAATCTTTCTTTTTGCCTCCGCATTTTCTTTTGTTGCATGCACTTATACATTTTTTCTTTTTTCTTTTGCATGCATTTTCCTCTCTCTCTTTTTTTTTTTCTTTTTTTATTTGCTGCATACATGTATATTTATTTTCTTGCTTGCATCTTTTCTTTTGCATGCATTTGTTTCTTATTCTTGCACTCTTCTCTCTCTCTCTCTCCCTTTTTTTTTTTCCGTTCTGTTGCTTTTTTCTCTTTTTTTTTCTTTTCCTTTTGCATTTTTATTTTCCTTTTCGCATGCTTGCCATTTTTTGTTTTTATATTTTATATTTTGCATACTTACTTTTTCTTTTCTTTTCTTTCCTTCTCTTTCTTTTTTTTCATCATTTTTATTTTTTTTGCATTTTTTTTGCATTTTTTCATGTAAGCTTTATTTTTACAAAATTCTTACATTTGCCGCCGATTTTCCTGGCTTTACTGCTTATTTTGCGGCTGATCTGCTGGGGATATAACTTTTCCCTTGCTCTTTGGATGGATGGCCGTCGAATTTGGTTAACAAAATTGCTTTCGTTAACTTTTCGTTAAGCTTCAGGGGCCATTTTGCAGCTTTGAAAATTCAAGGACTTAAGTGCTGCAGCTTCAAACTTTGGAGGGGGAAAAAAGGAAAAATTCCTTTTTCCACCCTTTAAGTGACGGGAAGAAAGGGATGAAGCTTACTGCTTCTCTTCTTCTTCTTCCTTTCTTCTGCTTCTGTTCTTGCGACGCCATTTCAGCTGCTTTGCTTATTTCTTCCTTCTTTGCTCATTTTCTCATTTTTCTTCCGTCAATTTGCGTGTTTTCTCTAGCAGATGGCTTCTTCATCTCGATCTAGGAAGGGGAAGGCTCCAATGCACCCAGAATCTGGCGAGAGGAGGAAGGAATTCCCTAATTTGATCCGGAATAAAATCAAATATCATTATTCCAAGGATGACTGGGGCAACATCCATCGTGATTGGGACACCCATGTATGAAATCTTCCAAGTACTTCTGTAAGTTTTTTATTTCTAAATCTACTTGGATATTTTTCAGATCTGCTAGATTTTAGTACTGCTTTGGCCTTTTGGAGCATTTCTGACTCTGCTGATAATGCTTATGCATGCAATATTTATGTTAAAATGATGCAATTTAGCGATGATGCATGAAATTTATGCAATTTACTTTTGCGATGCATAATTGAACTAGTGGGCACTATTTGACCCTACAATACATGATTTATATTATTAATGCAATTGGGGCTACATGATGCATGCTTTAGGCTAAAACATATTTTTATATGCTATAGGCCTACGAAATGGACTTTTCAGAGTACATTGCAATTTTTTTTGGGCATATTTTTAGATGCATTTTCGTATATATGCAAGACAAAATAGATATATTTTGTGCCATAAAATTCACTTTTTATGCATGCTTATACTGCAGGAACATAATAAATGTCATGGAAAATTTTCTTTTCATGATTGGTGACATTTTATTTTCTTTATAATACAGCTATTTGGACAATAAATGCAAATGATTGGTGCATATATCACTTTATTTGATGCAAATACAATGCAGAAAAATTATGGGATGCTTGCTAACATGATGCATGAGAATCTTTATTTTATTATGCATATAAAAATGCAGTATATACTTTTAAATGCAAAATATACATTTTTTGTAATGCCTAAAATGCCAAAATGCATATTTAAATACAAAAAGATGCATTTTTTATTTTTATTTTTTTTGGGATGCTAAAGATGCAAATCAAAATTTTGAAAATGCTAAAATGTGATAAAGTTTTTTTTTTCCTTCTTCGGATACCCGAAAAATTTTCAATGCACAAATGCATTTTTTTTCTTTGTTTTTTTGTTTTTTTTATGGTACTAAGAATGCAATTAAAATTTCGCATGCTAAAATGCAAAACATATGTATTTTTATTGCCGTGATGCCAAAATGTATTTCAAGTGCTAAAAGATGCGTTTTTTTTATTTCAAGCGTATATATATTTACATACATACAAAATGATGTTTTATTATATTTTTTCTTTCTTTTTTTTTTTTTTTAAAAAGAGATGCACCACGGAAATTATTATGCTGCAATTTTATGATTTAAAAAATACGATGCTTGCAACATGCTTATTCTCTATTATTTTTTTATTATGCGGAGGAAATAAAAGATAGTAAACTTACCTTTTCTTTTTCTCTTCTTTTTTAGCTCGCATGCCCTTTCAGCGGGTTCGAGCCACTTGTACCAACGTGGCGGATATTTATCACATGCTGCCCCAGGCGGCACAAGCCTTGGTGGAGGGCTCCGGTTTCAGCACCTTCCTACATGCCTTCCGCCTCTTTTCGAGCTATTTGCCCATTTTCGACGTGCTCCGGGATTACTGGTGGGATACTACCCACACATTCCATTTCAGCTAGGGGGAGGCGACCATGACCCCCTGTGATTTTGCCGCTATCACCGGCCTTCCTACTAGTGTTGGTGGGACCTTGGCGCCTGGCTAAACTCTCAGTCGGCGTCATGACGAGGTGGAGGATTTCCTGGGTTTTGAGCCGGAATATAAGTCGACGGATGAGATTTATATTGTTAGCGTGCGGAAATGGCTTCTAGACAACGCCGGGCGGGTTCCAGAGAATGACCCGTAGCCGTGGTTCGCGTTGCTAGAGCGTTCTTATTCTTCTTTCTTGGCACGCCACTTTTTGCCAATTCTTCCACCACCCTGAGAGTTTCTGTCCTGGCATGCCTGGCAGATTTTGAGCAAATTCCCGCTTATGACTGGGGGCAGGCAGGCCTGGTCGAGCTTTATGCCTCCATGGATAGGGCTAGCCGAAATGACTCGCTGACTCTGAATGGATTTGCCCTGGCGTGGGAGGTATATGTCTTTTCCTGTTTTTTTTTTCGCTTTATCATATATATATATATATATATATTTTTTTTTTTTTTTTGCAGCGTATGTATTTTTATTGCTGATAAAATCTCTGTTTTTTTTTCTTTCTTTTTGCAGGTCTGGGCCTTCTCTTTTTTTCATTTTACGCTGGGTCGGCTACATCAGCGTGTCCACCAGCCAGCTTATTTGCTTGAAATTGTGGACGAGAACAGGGTTCGGCCGGACCAGGACGGCGGCTGCTCAAAGAAGGAGCGGGTGCAAGAACGGATTGCCAATTCTAGTGTAGGCACGGTGCATTTTCTTCCTTGGGAAGGCCTGGAGGGACATTATGCCGTTGCTTTAGGGCTGAGCCGCTGCCGGATATTGATGGTATCCATCATGGTCGACTCTTTATACATGGGCGAGCGGGTCAACCGCCAGTATTATCCAATTTTGGTGCCTCTAGTGGTGCCTCCTATGCCTCCTTTTTGGGTGATAGAGCTGGATCACTTGCCGAACAGGTAGATAACTTAATACAGAAAACCCAAAGCACTCATAGTGATTTGAAATAGTCCTTAAGACAAATTTTATAAATCCATAGTGGGGCTCGCAACATCCTTTCTTGCACTTTCCATTTTCCCCTACACAAGGGAAGATGCGAATGAAAGGGTGATGTATTCCTGCATCTTGTTATCCTCTAAAAAAGGGATAATCTGATACAGAAAACCCAAATCTCCCATAACGGACCAAAAATCACTGAAGTGACCGAGGCGTATTCAACGTGCTTTTTGACAGCACCCTTTCCGCATTTTTAATTTCGTCTTCCCCTAGACAAGGGAGGATGGAATGGAAAGCGTGGTGTTTGCATCGCACGCCGCGCACCTCTATCCAAGGGCACGCGGGGCACGGTTGATTTTCGGGGCACCCACAGTGATACACTGGCTAAGTCCTTAAGTCAGGCAGTCATTCCTATCGAAATCTCCCCAAACGAGCTCACTCAAATGATCGGAAACATACACTTTGGAAATGTGATTATGTTCACTAGATCTAGATCTGCCAATGGAAGGAACCAACCACATCGATGCTCTCCATATCACTGTTGGAGTAATGGAAAAACGGGTTCTCCGAGTTCTGATAGACAATGGGTCTTCTTTGAATGTATGTCCCACTAGCACACTGGCAAAACTGGGAATGAAAATATCAGAGCTTGCACCTTCATCGCAGACAGTAAGGGCATACGACAACACTAGTAGATGTGTCCTAGGGGTGGTCACTTTAATGTTGACTATTGGGCCATTAACTATGCCAGTAGAATTCCAAGTCTTGGACATACCAGCCACTTTCAGCCTGTTACTAGGACGCCCTTGGATCCATGAGGTAAAAGGGGTAGCCTCCTCGCTGCATCAACGTGTCATGTGACGACCCGACCCGGAACCCAATGCGAGATCCCGAATCGCGCCGTCCAAATAATCAAATTAAACACATAAGCATGCACAAGTAGGATTTTAAAATTCATGTGGCGCAACATTTCAGACAATTAACAACTCGGCTACACTTGGCCGGAAAAACAACCTAATTTAAACAAGTCATCGGCGACGTTACAGCCGGAACCCAACAACTACTCCTACAATTAACACATGCTTATAAAACCTCAACGGCCACAACATGCCGGAGACAAGAACAATAATAACACTTTAAATAAGTTTCGAAAGCGTGATGAACCAACAACATATAAACAAGCTCGACATAAAGTCGGCATACCAAAAGAATTACAAGTACCAAATATTTAAGTTACTACAACATACAAATACCCAAGCCAAGTCTACATGACTTGCTTCCCAACGTCCTTTCCAAAATAAAAGATTAATCAGTTAATAGTCCAAAAGAGCAACCTCGCTCACAACGTCCAAGCGAACACGGATCTAACGTGGGACGTCTCCTCGGCTTTGATCTAAGGAAAGCAAAGCAAACAAATAGGGTAAGTCGAAAGACTTAGTAAGTTACTAAAATATGCATGTTCATGTTATAGCATGACAATTATCACAATTATGGCATTTTATCATCATTTAACACTTAGCACCTTATTCACATAAGTGCGTAAAGTAAATCATACAAGTAGGATATGATAGTCACGGCCGCTTACGTAGCTCTGCAAAACATTACATTACTAGTTCGTGCCATCGATGTTATGTGAATTCATCGACTCATACGAGAACCTACTCGATCTCAATAGCAAGCCAATGCGGCACTTAGCGTCACGGAAGGGCTACAAGGGGCTTCCCCACTGCGGCCACGGTGGAGGGGTGTGTGAAGTCCAGTGCGGCGATCCATAGCAACCACGCACGAATCCCATAATTCGTGAAGGCGATGCATCGTCCCACCTTGACTCAATAAACAAACCAAATTATGCCAGCTGGACTCAATGCAATGCACAAGTAGATATTTACTTGACTTTAAACCAATTAAGGACCGAATCCGACAAGAGCGAACTCGACCAACCATGTAGGGTATCAATCTCTACTATAGAATCATATCAAGGCAAATTAAATTGCACAAAGCCAACCTTTCATAAAACTTGTTATAAGCAATCAAACCCATCTCATACTTGAGTAAACCAATCAAACGGTGTCCCAACTTCGTAGGGATTGAAACTAGGGTTCAACACGTTCAAATATTCCCTAAAGTCGACTCCGTTGAGTCTTTGCTCTAAATTCCCAAATTTGGAGAAATTGAAGCTATATGCTTCATAACCCAACCTAGGTCAATTCTAGGTTCAACAAGGTATTAAACTCACCAAGGCAATGCAAAGTGATCTAAGTTCATCATAGAGTCCAAAATTTAGAATAGAACACATAACACTTTCACAACATTTCAAGAAGGCATAACTAGGGCATTCTCATAAATCAACACTTCCAACATAAATATCATACATGGCTTTAACTAACATGCTCAAAACCTTAAATAGACAAGATGGAAGAGCATTATAAACATTCATAGGTAGGAAATCATCCTAATCATGCTCCTAGCAAGCTCATAGTTTCAACATACAAGAATATAGCATGAAAAGCATACAAGTGCCCTCATTGACCTCAACCAACATAGACTTTGCTTCCTTAGGGTCAATGAGAACTAAGAGAAGAAGAAGCTAAAGGAGGTAACTTACTAGTTATACACCAACGGAAGAAATAGAAGAAACTATTCGGATGGAAATGCTCCCCTTGATGAGCTCTTCAACTTTAATGAAAGGCTCTTGGGCAATGGATGAATGGATGGTTGAAGATGAAGGGTTTAGCTCCAAGAAGCCATGGAAGAACCTTGAGAGAGATGAAATTCGTTTTTGGAAGAGAGAGGGTGAGAATGAGGGTCAAAAATCTGAATTGGGGCTTATATTGGTCTAATTCTTGAGTGGGACATGTGTCAACCACTTGTGGTCCCTTTGAGATTCTTAGGATAAGGTTTGGATGATCAACAAGCCTTCTTAATCCATCATTAAAATTAGTTAGGGATGTTAGGACTTAAGTAGGAAGGGTTAGGGAGGTTTAGGATAGGTTTAAGTAGGGGTTTGAAGTGAACAAATCGTCAAATTCGAAAGCAGAGAAAATCAACCCGTAGCAAACAAAGTGAGGCGGGCGCCACCCAAGGCCATGCGGCCGCCTCAACCTCTGGGGCTTCTCCCAAGTTCAGTCCATTTTGAATTTGCTCTCTGCATTGAGGCGGGCGCCTCCGACCTTGGCCCCATGCGGCCGCCTCGGCTCCAGAATGTCTAAAACTTGATTCAAACTTGGTCTAAATGGTCCCAAACTTTTGGGCAACCATTCTAAGGTCTAACCCTACTCAAAATGAGTCGGAAACGCACCCGAACAACCCCCGGAACAAACTAGGACAAGGCGCGAACCACGCGACGAATGAACAACGGATTAAACTCAAATCAAACGCCATTCAAACTAGGATGTCTTGGACATGAAAGAGACTTGTTTCAACATGATTAAGACCTGAATATAAAGCCAAGAACTCAACGAACACTTCGTACGTCGAAATAGAAGCAAATACGAGCAATGAGAGGAATCGCTAAGGCTAAATTCAAGCGATCAAACCGGCGATTCTACAAACAAGTTTATATGATTCTAAACATGTTATGGACTTCTAGAATGATCTATGAATGATTCTAAAACATTTATATAACAAGTAAACATGCTCACAATCAACCAAGAAAGTAAGAAGAAGTATAGAATGCACATACAAGAATGCAGGCGTTACACTCTCTCCCTCCTTTAGGAATTTAGTCCCTAAATTCTTACCAAGTTCGTCGAATAAATGTGGATGCTTCTGCATCTCCGCTTCCGTCTCCCAAGTTGCTTCTTCAATGTTGTGGTTCCTCCAAAGAACTTTAACTAAGGGAATCTTCTTGGTTCGTAGCACTTGCTCTTTGGTATCAAAATCTTCTTCGAGACTTCAACGTATGACATATCCAGAGCTCAACGTGATCTCTTCATACTCAGTACATGGGTATCATCTTTCAAATACTTCCGCAACATGGAAACATGGAATACGTTATGAGTCTCAGAAGGGACGGTGGCAATGTCGTCATGAGGCCCGACTTCTCAAGAATCTCGAATGGGCCAATGTATCTCGGTGTAAGCTTCCCTTTCTTGCCGAACCTCTTAGTACCTCTCCTCGGTGTTACCTTCAAGAACACGTAATCACCCACTTGGAACTCAAGATCTCGTCTTGATTGTCCGCATAACTCTTTTGTCGACTTTGAGCGGTGCGCAAGCGATCTCTAATCAACTTCACGCTCTCAGCCATATTGCACTAACTTCGGAACCCCAGTTTCGCCTCCAACTTCGTCCCAACAAATTGGCGATCTACACTTACGCATACAAAGCTTCACGGCGCCATCAATACTCGGCGGTAGATGTTATTATCACATAAACTTCGGCTAAGGTAAGTGAGAATCGGCTTCCCTTGAAATCCAGCCTGGCTTCGCGACATATCCTCCAAAATCTGAATCAATCGCTCGGGCCCGACCATCCGTTTGCGGATGAAAAACATCTTGAAGTCTAACTCAGTCCCCAAGCTTCTGCAATGACTTCCAAAATCTAGGCGTGAACCTCGGATCTACTCGGACACAATACTAACCGTGCGCCATGAAGTCTTACGATCTCACGAATATACAAAACGCTAGCGGAGTGAATGCGTGATAGCTATCGGAATGAAGTGTCTGGAGACTTAGTCAATCATCGACTATAACCCAAGCTGCATTAAAACCTCTCCGCGTGCTTGTGACCACAATCACAAAATCCATGTAATGAACTCCCATTTCCACTTCGGGAATCTCAGTGGTTGTAGAAATCCCGGAGCTCGATGCTCGGCCTTAACCTGGCGACAAGTTAAACACTTGGACACATATTCACAATTTCTCTCTTAATACCTTTCCACAGGCTGTCTTTTCAAATCTAAGTACATCTTCGTGCTCCCAGGGTGAATGGTATACCGACTTATGAGCCTCATCAGAACCAACCTCTTCAATTCCGCATTACAAGGGACCTGAAACTCTACCTCGAAAAGTCAAGGTGCCCTCGGTATTAACCACAAACTCGAGGCGATGCATTCTCGGCCAACCATCGATAATTTTCTTCAACTCCGGATCATTCCACTTGCTCTTCTCTAATTTTCCCAAATAAAAGCAGGCGTAGCGAATATTTGCAAAAATCACACCTCTATCATGAACAGGGCTCCAATCTCGCAAAATCTTCTAACATCTTCCATTCTTTCACCATCATACACGACATATGAACTTTTCTACTCAAGGCATCGCTACAACATTTGCCTTCCCCGGATGATACAAGATAGTACAATCGTGGTCCTTTAACTTTTTCCATCCACCTTCGTTGTCTCATGTTCAATTCTTTTTGAGAAACAAGTACTTCAAACTCTTATGGTCGGTGAAGATCTCGAACTTAGACCCATACAAGTAGTGTTTCCATTTATGCAGCGAAATATGTCGCAGCCAACTCCATATCGTGTGTCGGGTAATTCGCTCATGGATCGACAACTTCCCGGCATGGCGATAACTCTACCATGCATCAACACAACCCAAACCTTCCTTAGAAGCGTCACTATAAATCACGAAATTATCTCCTCCACTAGGCAAAGCCAAAATAGGTGCCGATGTCAACCGCTTCTTAAGCTCTTGAAAGCTAACTTCACATTTCGCTCCAAACAAAAGGCACATTCTTTGCGTCGACTTCGTCATAGGAGTCACAATCAGAAAATCCCTCAATAAATCTTCGGTAATAACCCATTAGACCCAAAACTCAGAACCTCGATAGTAGAACTAGGCCTCTTCCAATTCGTCACGCTTCAATCTTAGAAGGATCAGGCTATCCGCTAGAAATAATATGCCAAGAAAGATACTTCCGAGCCAAAGGCACATTTGCTAAACTTGGCGTAAAAGCTGCTGCTCTCGAGAAGAATAGACAATACAATCCTCAAATGTTTCTCATGCTCCTCAGAGATTTCGAATATACCAAAATATCATCAATAAAGACTACAACAAAGCAATCAAGATAGCGTGAAAAACACGGTTCATCAAATCCATAAACACCCGTTGGCGCATTCGTCGGCCAAGCGGCATAACCACAAATTCAAAATGCCCATACCTAGTGCGGCTGTCTTGAATGTCTTCCTCTCTAACCTTCGGTTGATAGTAACCCCGTCGCAAATCAAGCTTAGAATAGGCGATAGACCCTTGCAAGCTGGTCAAAAAGATCATCGATGTGGGGTAGAGGATACTTATTCTTGATGCACCTTATTCAATTCTCGGTAATCTATACATAACCGCAAACTCCGTCTTTCTTCACTCACAAATAGAGGCAGGTGCGCCCAGCGACACACTTGGTTTAACAACCAATCTCTAAGTTCCACCAGCGAGTTTTCAACTCTCTAGCTCACGCGTGCCATCCTATCAGGTGCCTTAGAAATGGGTGATCCCAGGAATAAGCTCAATACAAACTCTAGTTCTCTATCGGGTGGCATAGCATGATCGGTAGAAAACACATCGGAAATTCATACCACGAACCTCCTCTAAACTCGGCGAAGACCTCTTCTTATCAACAACGCAGCAAGATAACCCGTACACCCTTGAGACAACAATTTTCTAGCCCTTAGCGCAGAAATAAAATGCACGCACTCGAGGCATGATCACCCACAAAAGTAAATTCAGCACACCCCAAGATATAAAAGGTAACCTCTTTCTATGGCGCCAACTATAGCATGATAAGCACATAACCAGCCCATGCCAAGAATCACATCAAAGTCATGATGGGTAGAACTACCAAGTCCGCATGCAAAGTGTGGTCACCCACCAAAACATCACAAGATCTAAACACTTCAGACGCGAGCATATATTCCCCGAGCGGGTAGACACACTTCAAGCATGGCAAAGATCGAGGCAATACGCAAAGATTCTCAACAAAGTGCGGCAACATAAGAATGCGAAGACCCTCGGATCTATGAGAATTCGAGCCTTATGATCAAATATAGAAAGAGTACCTCCTATCACCGCCAGACCTCGAACCTCACCGGTCAAGCGCAAACACACGGCCCCGAACCTCGGTTTACCATCCATATCTCTCTTAGCCCCTGCATCGCCGCCTCGGCGCCACCCCGACTGATTGGCCTTATATTTGGGACAATCCTTCCTCATATGAGTCCTGCCTCCACAAATGAAACACTTCCCAGCCTTCCCAAACATCTATCACTGTGTGCCCGCAGACTTCTCGCGTAACGAACAAATCATAGTCTCATCAGACCCCTGCCGCCTCGAGTAGAAGTGTTGTTGCCCCCTCGCTTCCCCCGCCTCGTGGCCTACCTTGGCCTCCACTTCTCCTATCGCGTTCCCTTGGTATCCCTCTTCACCCCGAATTATTTCCCCGATTAGTGTTCTCGAGTAGTCCTGGTCGTGACACCCGAATTACTCTCGACCCGGTGTCCTCAATATCTTGCTCAACCTCATAAGCTCTATCAACTGCAACCGATAATCGTGAGCTTTAGTGCTAGAATCGGCTTCCTAAATTCAGTCCTCAACCTTTTAACAAACTTATGTGTCCTCCGAGCCTCCCGTGA
>JABEVN020002420.1:0-21492 GCA_013146195.2 Codonopsis lanceolata
AAGGACATAGCGAGCACCTTAGTCATTAGTAGGTAAGTTTTTACATATTTATTTGTAAAAAGTGCTATTTTCCATCCGGCCTAATGTGAAAATATAAGTAGTTGTGCTGCCCGGATTTAGTTAGGAAATATCACTAAAAAGAGCCATTATTATGGCCAAATATTTTTAAGTATATTTGTAACTATTTGTAAAGAGACGGCTGCAAGTTAAGTAAATAATGTAGCCGCGGATATATTTGTTTTATTTCACGTCATTTAATGATTTATTTATTTGCTAAATAAATATAACAAAAAACATACTTTAGCCAAAACTATTTTGAGACCGAAAGGCGAGTTAGGTGCCTAGCACCTTCCCAACTCGTAACTTAGCCTCCGAACCCGCTTTTACAATATCTGGTTTTCGTTCTTTTTTTTTTTTGGTTTTGCTTTATTTCTTCCTCAAAATAAAGATGGCAGCTCTATAAAATTTTTTGGATCCAGTGGGGCATCGCAACATCTTTTCTTGAACTTTTCAGTTTTCTCCTAAAAAAAGGGAGAATGTGAATGAAAAGGTGATATATTCCTATATCCTGGTATCCCCTAAACAAGGGATAAATTGATGCAGAAAACCCAAAGCACCCATAGTGATCCGAAATAGGCCATAAGGCTATATTCATAAAATCCATAGTGGGGCCTCGCAACACTCCTTTCTTGCACTTTTCTGCTTTCCCCTAAAAAGGGGAGAGTGGGAATGAAAGGGTGAGGTATTCCTATATCTTGGTATCCCCTAAACAAGGGATAACTTGATGTAGAAAACCCAAAGCTCCCATATTGGACCAAAAATTCACTGAGTTACCGAGGCGTATTCAAACGCTGGGCTTATCTTAGACAAAGACTCCTCTCTGCATTTCTTATTTTTGTCTTCCCTAAACAAGGGAGGCGGAATGAGAGCGTGGTGTCCCAAGATCCGGCATGTACGGCAAGCACCTTATCCAAGGCGGCATGCGCACAAATTCCTGAACCCACAGAACCTCTTGAGAGAAATATGGAAGTAATAATCAATCAAAGAACTATAAATGATTATAGTCGGCCTATGTTGAATGCAACACCATCATGTCTAATCTTACCGGAAGCAATAAGGAATTTCGAACTTAAAGGTCACCATTTTAATATGATACCTTCATTTCATGGAATGCCATCTGAAGACCCAGTACGTTTCGTTAAAAATTTGAATATATGATGGGTACTTTTCCGTTAGGTGGTTTGACTGAAGATCAAGTAAAAATGAAATATTTTCCGAGTGCATTAAAAGATTTGGCGAAAAGATGGTTTATGAATATAACACCTGCAAGTGTTTATACTTGGGCTCAATTATATGATTTGTTTATGAGTAAATTTTAGGCAAAACACACCTTTGGGCCACTATACTTTTCAAAACATTGCAATTAGGTCACTGAGACGTCAAAATTTTCGGGATGGCCACTGTACCAGACTTATCTTGCACGTTAACCCTTTTTATGGATGAACGTTAAGTTTGAACGTTAAATTAGGTTAAATGTCTATTATGCCCTCGTTTTCATATCATCACTGTGACAAAATACTCATCAACACAATCTCGTAAGGTCCCTGACTCTGGGACACTGATACCCATTCAAAATTCATCCCTCCAAACACCGCCACCATTTCCACCACTTCCAACGCCTCCGAACAAGCGCCCGACGTTGACAGAGTCCCTTACATGACCGCCCGCATCTTCAACTCATCCTTCACCTACTCTTTCCCCATCTCCCCCGGCCCCAAATTCCTCTGCCTCTACTTCTACCCCGTCACCTACTCCTTCTCCTCATCCAACTCCTACTTCAACGTCTCCTCCAACGGCCACTCCCTCTTAACCAACTTCAACACTTTCCTCACCGTCCAACCACCAACAAAACTCATCAAAGAATTCATCGTTACCATTACAACCACCCAACATCTCACCATTACTTTCTCCCCCTTTCCTAACTCATACGCCTTCATTAACGGAATCGAAGTCGTTTCCATACCAGATAAGTTCTACATCCGAGGCAACAGTTATCAGTTAAAGCTTGTAGGCCAAAGCACTGACTACCCAATTGATGAATACACTACCCTTGAAAAGGTTTATCGCTTAAACGTCGGCGGCATTTCGTAGGGGAAACCAACAATACCGCATATGTCGCTTCCTGGTTTGAAGATACCGATTATATACATGGTACCGGTGTTGGGTTTACACCCAATCGGGTTGTTCCGCTCCCTTCTCCATGGATGCATCGAATTACATCTAGCAAGCTGAGACCGTTTACACTACTTCAAGGACAATGGGGAACTTCAGTAACTACAATTTGACTTGGAACTTTCCTGTTGATATCGTGTTTCATTACCTACTTCGACTCCATTTTTGCGAGATCCAATTGGAGGTGACACAGCCACACCAAAGGACTTTTTCTATTTATATTAATAATCAGACTGCGGAGGAAGATGCAGATGTAATTTACTGGGTGGAGGTGTTGGGTATCCCGTGAAAAAACTTTGTAAACACAGATCTGAGTTTTAAAACCCAGATCTGGGTTACTTTGTAACAGGGATGATGATAAAGACAAGGGTAAAATAGACATTTAACTTGATTTAACGCCCAAACTTAACGTCCATCCAAAAAAGGGGTTAACGTGCAAGATAAGTCTGGTACAGTGGCCATCCCGAAAATTTTGACGTCTCAGTGGCCTAATTGCAATGTTTTGAAAAGTACAGTGGGCCAAAGGTGTGTTTTGCCTAAATTTTATAAACATGCATCTTTTTCAGAGTACATAAAACAAATCATGTCTTTTCAAAACGAACCAGGGGAAACATTCTATGAAGCATGGGATAGATTTAAAAATTTACTTATCATGTGTGCTCATCATAATCTATCTCAAGATGTGTTAATGATTCAATTCTATCATGCTCTTTCACCTGCTTTACAAACTATGGTTGATAGTGTGGCCAGTGGGTCTATTAATAAAATGACACCAGCTGCACTAGAAGAATTACTTGAGATGTTAAGTGCAAATTCTCAACAGAAAAGCGCAAGAGGTAAAATTAGAAATTTATTCCTAGTTCAAGAAAAACAAGATATGCACGCTCAATATGAAAATTGGCAAATCCAAGAAGCATGTGCTATTTGTGGATTAAATTCTCATGCTACTAATTTTTGTCCATCGAGTGCTTTATATTCTGAACAGGTTAATGTCATGAACATGTACCCTCAAAGACAAAGGAACGATTCTTACTCAAATTCATATAATCCTGGTCGGAGGAATCATCCTAATTTTTCACGGAGAGGAAATAAACCATTACAACCTCAACAATTTCCAAATCAAGGACAATTGCGAATTGAAGAAGTTTCAAAGTCAGATGGAGCGAGCAAAGGTCAGGTTGCTCTTAACAAATATTTGCTAGAAGAGATAGAAAATTTAAGGAATAAACTTGCAAAAGTTGAAAACGAGAAAAAAGAAGAAGGGAAGTTCCCTAGTCAAACAGAACAGGCAAAATATATCACTACTCTGCGAAGGGGTAGAGTCATTGGAGAAGAGGTAAGCAATCCTACTCAATCTTCTGATGTGCCTGATAGAGTAAATAATTCTGATGATAAAGTTGAAAAGGATAAAAGTACAAACAATTAAGTAAAAGATAAAGAAGTAGAAAAAGAAGTGTCAAAAGATAATAAAGAAGAAGTAACTCAAGAAAAAGAACAAGAGGCAGAACCTCTTGAGGAACCTTATGTTGCACCACCACCTTATGTTCCTCCAATACCATTCCCTAGAAGACTTATGAAAAACAGAATGGATAAGCAATTTTCGGAAATTTATAATATGTTATACAAAGTGAATATTAATCTCCCTTTGCTTAATGTTATTAAAAATATTCCGTCTTATGCTAAGTTTTTCAAAGATCTTCACTCTAAGAAACACAAATTTGAAAAGAATGAAAAAATTATTGTTTCTAAAAACATGAGTGCAGTTTTACAATTCAATTTTCCTCCTAAATTGAAAGATCCCGATAGTTTAAATATCCAAGTCTCATTGGGTAGTTCTAAAAAGATGAATGATACGTTAGATTTAGGAGCAAGTATTAATTTGATGCCTTTCACAGTCTATAAACAATCTGGGTTGGGAGAACTGAAACCCACTACTATGTCTTTATAGTTAGCTGATCGTTCAGTTAAACATCCCTTAGGTATAGTAGAGGACATTCTAGTTCAGGTAGATAAATTAATCATTCCGGTTGATTTCGTGGTTCTAGAGATGGAGAGGAAAATATGCACAAACAATGAAGTTCCTATCTTGTTAGGTAGACCTTTTATGGCCACTGCCAACACAATGATCAATGTTAAGAATGGTAAACTCACAATGTCAGTAAGGGGTGAAACTGTAGAAATTTCAGTTTTCGATGCGATGAATAGACCGAGTGACATGAATGCATGTTTCTCAATTGATGAAATTGAAAAACTGACAGCCCAAACCTTTGACGAAAATTGTGAGGATGATGATTATGAGAAAGATGTGTATGAAAGTCATGATGATAGAACCTTCTCCCATATAAAATTCGATATTAAAGAGTTAGAAAGAGAACTCCGAGAGACTAATGAGAGAAAAGAAAAAGAAAGACTTGAAGCTCTTAAGAGTAAAAATAAAACAAAATGGAAGAGTCTAAATCAGAAAATAGTTCTGATAAAGTAAGAATAAAGGAAGATGAAAATAGTGGTGAAGATGTAGAAATTCCAAAATCTGTTTTTGATAAAATAAAAATAGATGAAGAAAAAGAAGAGAATTCTAAGGAGGAAGATAATGAGGAGACAGTTAAACCTAAAATTCATGAGTTTATCCCGCCTGTTAAATCCCCTCCTGAAGTAGAATTAAAGCCATTACCATCCCATTTAAAATATGCATTTTTAGGGCAAGGTAAAACTTTACCTGTTATAATTGCTGCAGATTTAACAGAAGAACAAGAAGCAAGCCTATTAAAAGTTTTATGGACACGTAGAGAAGCGATAGGTTGGTCCTTAGCAGATTTAAAAGGAATTAGTCCTTCTATATGTATGCATAAAATCCACTTAGAAGAAGGTAGTAAACCTTTTAGAGAAAGACAAAGAAGACTTAACCCTCACATGGAAGAAGTAGTAAGAAAAGAAGTACTAAAGCTTCTTGATGTGGGTATAATTTACCCGATATCTGATAGTAAATGGGTTAGTCCAGTCCAAGTAGTTCTTAAGAAATCAGGAATTACAGTTGTTAAAAATGATAAAGATGAATTAGTTCCCACACGAACTATCACTAGTTATAGAATGTGCATAGATTTGAAGAAATTAAATGCGGCAACTAGGAAAGATCACTTTCCTTTGCCATTTATTGATCAAATCCTTGAAAGACTAGCTGGTCATGAATATTATTGTTTTCTTGACGGTTTCTCTAGCTACAATCAAATCCCAGTAGCACCTGAAGACCAAGAAAAAACCACTTTTACATTTCCCTTTTATACCTTTCCCTTTAGGAGAATGCCCTTTGGACTTTGTAATGCCCCAGCTAGTTTTCAAAGATGCATGATTTCTATATTTTTGGATTTAGTGGAAAGATGTGTTGAAGTATTTATGGATGATTTTTTAGTATTTGGGAATTCTTTTGACCATTGCCTAGAAAATCTCACATCGGTTTTGAAAAGATGTTGCGAAACTAATTTGACCCTAATTTGGGAAAAAAAATCATTTCATGGTTAAACATGGAATTGTCTGAGGTCATGTTGTGTCTAACAAAGGAATTGAAGTCGATAAAGCTAAAATTGAAGTTATATCACATTTACCTCCTCCAACCTCTGTCAAAGGTGTTAGAAGTTTTCTAGGACATGCTGGTTTTTATAGAAGATTTATAAAAGATTTTTCAAAAATCTGTAAACCCTTATGTAATCTGTTGGCAAAAGATACCGAATTCATTTTTGATCAAGAATGCTTGAATGCATTTAATTTATTAAAAGAACGATTGACATCAGCCCCAATTCTAACCAGCCCCGATTGGTCTCTCCCTTTCGAGATCATGTGCGATGCTTCAGATTTCACAATTAGAGTTGTGTTAGGTCAAAGAGTAGATAAGAAACCGCATGTAATTCATTGTGCTAGTAGGACATTGAATGATGCACAACTTAATTATACAACCACGGAAAAAGAGTTTTTAGCAGTTGTGTATGCATTAGAAAAGTTTAGACCATACTTGTTAGGATCAAAAGTTATTATATTTTCCGATCATGAAGCCCTAAAATATCTTTTGAGTAAAAAATAGGCAAAGCTTAGGCTCATAAGATGGATGTTATTATTGCAAGAATTTGACATTACTATTAAAGATAAAAAGGGAACGAAAAACGTTGTAGCCGACCATTTGTCTAGGTTGGAATTTTTACCTTTACTTGAACGTCAATTTCTTGATAATAAAATTCATGTGAATGAAGACTTCACGATGAACAATTATTAGCGATTAAAGATTTGGATCCTTGGTATCTTGATTATGTCAATTATTATGTATCGATATCATCAACCACGACTTTGATTTTTATCAAAGAAAGAAATTTTAACAGATGCAAAACATTATTTTGGGAAGAACCTCATTTGTATAAAATGTGTTCTGACTCTATAATTAGGAGATGTGTTCCAGAACAAGACCAACAAAGTATTATGACATTTTGTCACGAATACTCTTGTGGTGGTCATTTTAGTGGTAATAAAACTGCTAGAAAAATTTTGCAATCTGGATTATATTGGCCTCTTGTTTTAGAGGCGTGACATATTTTACAAAACTTGTGATAAATGTCAAAGAACTGGTGGAATTGGTAAAAGGAATGAAATGCCCTTGCATATGAATATAGTTGTTGAAATTTTTGATGTCTGGGGTATTGATTTTATGGGTCCTTTTCCAGTTTCTAATGGTTGTGAATATATTTTAGTCGCTGTTGATTATGTATCTAAATGGATAGAAGCTATTGGTACTAGAAATAATGATGGAAAAACTGTTGTCAAGTTTTTGGAAGATATTTTTGCTCGGTTTGGAGTACCGAGGGCTATAATTAGTGATCAAGGAACACACTTCACTAATAGATTGCTAAATTCAGTCCTTAGAAAATATGGTGTAACTCACAGGTTAGCTACACCATATCATCCTCAGACTTCTGGCCAAGTAGAAGTTAGCAATAGACAAATAAAAGCAGTTTTAGAAAAGACTGTGAGACCAAATCGTAAAGATTGGGAGCCTAAACTTAAAGATGCTCTTTGGGCATATCAAACTGCATATAAAACCCCAATAGGAATGAGTCCTTATCGGATGGTGTATGGCAAAGCTTGTCATTTGCCAGTTGAAATTGAACACAAGGCCTATTGGGCCGTCAAAGCTCTTAACTTTGACTTAACTTTGGCTGGTGAAGAACGACTTTTCCAGTTAAATGAATTAGAAGAGCATAGGTTAAATTAGTATGAAAATGCAAAAACTTATAAAGAAAATACCGAGAAATACCATGATATGGGATTAGCCAACAAGATGTTTCGTCCAGGATTAAAAGTACTTCTTTTTAATTCTAGACTCAGATTATTTCCCGGAAAATTAAAATCGAAGTGGTCTGGTCCTTTCATTATAGTTCGAATTTATCCTCATGGAGCGATTGGTATTAAAAATCCAAACACCAATGAAATATTTAAAATTAATGGTCACCGACTCAAACCATACCTTGAACTCATGTCAGTAGAGAGAACAATAGAACTCATTCGTCTCTCTGACAATGAACCCACGAGAGATTAGGTTTGCAGTTGGGTCGAGCCAAAGATGTTAAACAAGTGCACTAGGTGGGAGGTAACCCACTTTGATGAAATTTTAATTGCTTTTGTAGTGTAATTTAAATATGTTGTTCCTCGTCTTAATTAATTATGGACATTTGATTTAATTTGAATATGTCATAATTCAAGTTTGGGGGAGAAAAGCATCGTAGTGTTGTATTTATATGTTGCTAATATTTTAGTTTAGAGTTTGTGTACAATTTTCAGAGTGCAGGAAAGAAACATACCTAATGGAACGTAACGGAACTAACGGAAGGACTAAACTGCAAAACTGCCAAAAGTCTAAAGGCAAAAATCAAGGCAAACATTTTGGTGACCTTGTGGGCGCAATGCCTAAACAGCTTGCGGCCACAAGGCCCTATTAAATGCAATAAGTGTGACCGTCCTGCCACATCAGTCTCCGTGCAAAGAGTTGATTGGGCACCTTGCGGACGCAAGGCCTAAAGACCTTTCGGCCGCAAGGCCCCCTTTCTAAGCCATACTCGGGCAGCAGCAGCAGTCACAACAAAAATCCCTCTCTCTCAAGCACAGTCCGATCTCTCTCTCTCTTTCTTTAAAAATCCGGCGAGCTCGTTACAAATTCCGGCCGAGTCACAACTCAAGTCTCTCTTCCTTCAAGCTCCCTCATCACCTCCACCTTCATTTCACTTCACAAGCCTTGGAGAAGGTGGAACACCATTGATTCCGACGACAAAGCTTCGACGATCCGGTCAATCACCTTCTACAATTTAAGCACGCAATCCAAGTATCTTCTATCCCTTTATTTTAGCTAAATTTTAGATTTTTCAAAATATTTGCATGATAGGGTGATAGACGTAGTTCGTTTAGAATAATTTTGCATGCTTTAGTTGTTTTAGTTAGGTTGTGATACATTAAATTTTTTAGAAAGTAGATTATTTTTGTGCTTTAAAATAAAATGGCCCCTAAGCGTAGGAACACCGGCCATCCACGTCCCGCTCCCAAAAGGAGGAGCCACATTATGATGCCAACCGTTTTATTTCTTTCGAGGCTTCGAAGAGCTATACTAGTAAGCTCTCCAAGAGCATAATCACTAAGAGGGGATTTCAAGCTCAAGACTTTGCTCTCCCTGACCACTTTTACCACCGTAGGTGGGCTAGTCTTATTGCTGCTCTGGGCATGGCCATCGTGGCCTTAGTCCGAGAATTTTATGCCAACGGGCAAATTGGTATAGATGGTGAGGTTATAGATGTTGTTGATGTTAGGGGTAGGAACGTTAGTTTTTCGTCCCAAAACATTAACTGTTATTTTGGCACCACCAACTTCGCGAGAGGTACCGACCAGTACAACCACCACCGTTCTGACCCCGTTCCTCTCGAGGTGGTAAATGCGACAATCGCAACACCTGGTGTGGTTTGGACCTTTAACCAAAACCCACCATTCCGCGCCCGCACCATGGAGGAGACCAATCTCACGAACACGGCCAAGGCCGTGTTCAAATTTATCTGTGCATGTCTCATGCCTTCCAGCCACCAGCACACGTTGACTTGAAATAAGGCTGTTTTGATCTACACTATCCTTACCGGTGGGTTCAGTCGATGTTGACCGTCTGATCAACGGCCAAATACAGACCCTTATTAGAGGTAAGACAAATGCGGGATTCACGTTCCCGAGTTTGATTACCGGACTATATAATGGGGCTGGAGTCGTGTGGACTCCAGATGCGGAGAGAGTTCAGGAGGTGTCCGACATTTCGAGGGCTCTACTGTTTGAGCACCCTCGCCAGCCACGTGAGAGAGACCCACGTGAGGAGTCGCCCGAGGATGAGGATCCGTTGGAGGGAATCTCCAACAGGCAGGAGGAGATTATGCTCCAAAATGAGATGGTGAGTCGGCAGTTGGCACAAGTGCGTGCCGATCAGACTTACTTTTCTGGTTGGGTTAACCAGGTGGGGTAGAATGTTTCCACATTTTTTGGGATGCCACCTGGCACGATCCCCGAGTTTTTTCCTCCTTCGTTATTTCCTCCCGACTCGCCAAGAGTCGGAGCCCAAGTTTCTTCCTCTTTCGTTAGGTGGGCCTGCTATGTCTTTTTGATATTTCTCCTTCATCAACCCTCTGATATGATACTCCTCAATTTTGAGGACAAAATAGAAATTAAGTTTGGGGGGGGGGGGCGTGGGGAAATTCTAAGCCCAGAGTCCTTACAGGTCCTAGCCTAACGAGGAGTGGAGTTGGGTTACGTTTTTAGGGTGAGGAAAATTTTCTTTTCCATCTATCGTGTCTTCTCCTCACCCGACTTTCTTGCTTTTTAATTTTTTCTTATTTTCGGAGATGTTGCCTTGACCAGAATACTATAATATTTGGTTCTTCCGGGTACCCGTTATGGGGACCCATCACCAATTGTGTCATCATCATCTCCAAAATTTATATAAAAAATGAATAAAAAAATTAATTCAAAATTTTCATCCTTGAAGTCTTTGTGTGGTCATACTAGTCGATGAGGAGTTAATGCAATGAACCACATAACTTTTCCATAAATAATTCTGGAATTTACTTGATTTTGCAAAAATTCTTGATTTTCTCCAATTTTTTGTGCACCTACACCAGTCATCATTATAGATTGATTAGAACATTTTTATAAAGTCTATAGCACACATTTCATTTTAGCAACAAGATATGCACAAGAATATGATGATTAGCCATCCTAACATGATTGTTGCATTGAATTGTAACTTAGGGTCAATCACATGATAAGTTAGATGCCTTGGATTTTTCTCATTAATATATCTCAAGCACACTTTTGAACCGTGTCTGCATGTTAGTCTCGACTGTCCCTACCATCTGTTTTACCAAATGCTTATGTGAAATCTAGTGATGCTAAATCTTCGATTCCACAACTTCCATAATTGATATGATATTTTATGTGTTTTACTTTCTTATCAATTGCATGAGTATTTTGGCATTAAGATATGATATAGGCCATCTTTGGATCGTTTGAGCCTAAATATTTCCCGACTTTTACTAAAAATATCCCTAGTGTCCCCTTTGTGCCTGATTAAAAAGAATGGAGTGTGCTAAGCACACATTAAACCCCCATTCGACTTCATTTCTATTACCCACATTAGCTTAACCCTAAAAGCCTAAACACTTTTAGCCTACCCTTTGAGAGAGTAGGATGTGGGTGGGAAATTAATTTTATGGGACCTATTTTCAGTCAAGAAGTTTTCCGAAGACTTCTTTCTTCCCATCGATAATTCAAAAAATAAATAAACTAATATATATATATATATATATATATATATATATATATATATATATATATATATATATATATATATATATATATATATATAGATCGACGAAAAATGAAACGGAAGAAGAAGAGTGCAAGAAGATTCAAATGAAGGCATAGCTTTCAAGAAAATAAGATAGTAGAAAAATTCTGCTGAAAAAGATGATGAGATATTTTTAGCTTGATATATTGTACAAAACAAGTTTGGGGGGGAAGGAAAAGAAAAAGAGAACCCCACTTGTGGTCTTTGCAGGTCTTAGCCTAATTGGGAAAACTTCCTTTTGCTTGGAAGTATTAGGGGTAAAAGGTAGTCTTGCTCTCTCACTTTGTATTCTATTCCCTTTCTATCATATCCCCCTACACCATGGCCTTACATTACAAGCTATTAAAGACCTATTGATCTTCTTGCCAATGCTTGTGTTTGTTGATTCGATGGTAAGGCATGTAAATTGATCTACACTTCATATTCATATTATTCGCAAGCTCACTGTGTTAGCATAATCTTAGCTATTGCAAGTAGTTGGGTCAGTAGAGCATTGTATGTCATATATAGAAGTGCATGTGATGGATGTATAAGTTTTTTAAAATCCTTGGTGACCTCTCTTTCTGTAATAGACCGGGTTTGGATGGTAGATCTCATACTCTGTGTTGCATTGGTTTTATTTAAACTCTGATTTTTAAATGAATGTGCTGCTTAGCTCAATAAAATTGTTTTAGTTGAGATATTCTCTATGACTGGTGATCACACACACACACACACACGGAGAAATTAAGGCCGATAGCAGTTTGAGTATAAGTCAGTTTGTTTTATGTGATTAGTCTACACATATGTGGTGAGCATCTGACTGAGACTACTCTGTTATGCCATGCTATTATGACTTGAGGTTGAATCCAAAAAGATTTTTGTTTTATTGTTTCTAGTATAACTTTTACCTGCTTTTGTATTTATTAGTTTTGTTTGTATTTATTTGCATAGTCGAGTCACTCGTAACAGTCTCTTTGAGTTTGTGGGTTTCTAGAGGAGTGTAAATAGTGTCACCCTCCAAAAAGATTTTCTTAATTTTAGTTTATTTACTTTTGTATTTATAAGTATTGTTTACTCATGGACGAGCAAAGTTTAAGTTTGGGCGTATTTGATAGACGTATTTTATACGTCGTTGTCAGGTACTTTTATGACTTAAATTGAGCAATTCCACGAGGCTTTTGGTTACTGATATGTGTTTTTGAGTTGTTTTATGAGTTTCAGGGCTTTAGGTGGATTAATATTAATTATGAAGCTTTAAGTGAAGATTTCAAGGAAGGGGCCAAAGTGTAAAATTGAAGAAAAACGGCAGAAAGAGAATCTGGCCACCTTGCGACCGCAAGGTAGAAATACCTTGCCTTCGCAAGGTAGGCAGAAAAAAGGGCTCCCGAAATCAGACCCTTGCGGACACAAGGCTATTACCCCTTGTGACCGCAAGGTACCCAGAACCGACCTTTTGAGGTTTTCGAGCTGGATTAAACCTCCTATTCCCCTACAACTCCGTGGAATAAATAAAGGACGATAGCCAAAGCCAAAGGACATCCAAGAAGTGGTTTTAAACAGTTTTAGCGTAGGATTTAGATTGTATTACGTAGTTTAGTTGTTGTAATTATAGTTTTGAAGATCGATCCATGTATTCATTCATCTCCGTGTGCAGTTCATCTTCAAAGATGAACTAAACATCCATTAATCTAGGAGTTGGGAGGTAACTTGTATCGAATCTACGGCTTTAATGTATTTTTATTCATTCAATTTTTGTTGATCATTGTGTTTATCAACCCCTTTATTATCTCGCTTTGAACAAATGAATGTAATCGCAAGTGATAAAGGCCTAGAGGTACGGATACCTGCATGACCAAAATGCATATGTTGTACACTGGCTCACCATCATGATAAATTGAACCTATCTATGCACAAGAGTGATAAATTAGGGTGAGGTTCCATATATGACCTAAGTGACAGTTAGGATTCATATGTTCTTGTGCCTAGGATATAGAATGGACGAATTATTTGGAGATGGAGACTAAACAATAATTCGATAGACTATATCTATCTTTCGTGAACGAACCCAAGTTATTGAATGATACTTTAACCAAATAAGCTATAGTGTAGATAGAAGTGAAACCCTAATCCTATATTTCCCTCCACCATCAGGTCTTCCTTACTGTGATTACTGCTTAGTTAATTTAATTCATTGTTTTAGTAGAATAATTAGTTTAGATAAAATAAAACAAAAACCCCCTTAGTTTAATAATATTGCTACTGATAGTCTTACTATTTGTGATCTTCTTGTCTCTGTGGTTCGACCCTTACTTCCCAAGCTATTCTACAATAGTCTTGTCCACTTGCAAGGAATAAATTTAAAATAAGACACGATCAAGGGCCACTGAGAACAACATCAAGGTATGGACATCTGTACTTCGTGACATTTATTAATGACTTTTCGAAGAAAGTTTGGGTTTACTTCATGAAGCATAAGAATAAGACTTTTGAGAAGTTCAAATTGTGGAAGGCTGAAGTGGAAATTCAAACGGGCAGAAAGGTTAAATGTTTAAGAAGTGACAATGGTACAAAGTACACATATAAGGGGCTCAAGAAGTTTTAAGCGGAGCATGGAATCAAAAGGCACTATACAGTACGCAGGAGACCACAACAAAATGGTGTGGCAGAAAGGTTAAATCGATCTATTACGGAAAGGGCTCGGTGTCTACGATTGAATGTAGGGTTAGCAAAGTGTTTTGGGCAGATGCAATGAGTATGGCTTGTTTCTTAATAAATAGATCACCAAGAGTGTCACTAGAGTGCAAGGTTCCAAAAGAGGTATGGACGGGTTCTGAGGTAGACAACTCCAATGTTCGGGTGTTTGGGTATCCATCATATGTACATATACCTAGTGAAGAAAGATTGAAGATTGATCCAAAGTCCAAACAGTGTATCTTTCTCGGTTTTGCGAAAGGAGAAAGCTATGTTAAAGTGTACTCATGAAGAAAAGGAGAAACAGTTGCCAAAAATGAAAGGGGTAATGAGCATGTTATTGAGGTGGAACTACTTGAGGTGGATTTGGATCGCACTCTTCCCAATCCCGAGGTAACTACACAAGGAGTTGAAGAAGAAAATCCTTCAAGTGGAAGACCCAAGAGAACAATCAGACCACCAGTCAGGTATGGGTTTGAAGATTTGGTTTCATATGCACTTGTTCTTAGTGGTGGAGATCCAAATACTTATCAGGAGGCTATAAAAAGTCTAGAAAAAGATAAGTATGTGACTGCTATGGCGGAAAAGATGGAATCACTTGATAAGAATAACACATGGGAGATGGTGGAACTTCCCAAGGGGAAGCGGACAATTGGTTGTAAATGGGTATTCAAGCGAAAGGAAGCGGTATCAGAAAAAGAGGGGGAAAAGTTCAAGGCACGATTAGTGGCAAAAGGGTACTCGCAGCAACAAGGGATAGATTATAATGAGATTTTTTTGCCTGTTGTGAGACACACTTCGATCAGAATTGTGTTGGGTCTTGTAGCGCACTATGATATGGTGTTGGAGCAGATGGATGTGAAGACTGCTTTCCTACACGGTGAGTTAGAAGAGCAGATCTTCATGGAGCAACCAAATAAGTTCAGTCATCCTGGACAGGAGCATTTAGTTTGTAAACTGAAGAAATCACTTCATGGGCTAAAGCAGTCTCCGCGATAGTGGTACACCAAGTTTGACACTTATATGGTTAGTATTGGCTATAAGAGGTGTGAGTATGATTGCTGCGTGTATGTGAGAAGCCTTGATGATGGCTCTATTATTTTTCTGTTACTGTATATGGATGATATGCTTACTGCCAGTAGAAGTGTTAATGAGGTCAAGAAATTAAAGACCTTGTTAAGTAAGGATTTTGACATGAAGGATTTGGGGGCTGCCAAGAAGATTCTTGGTATGGAGATTCGTCGAGACAGAAAATCTAGAAGATTGTGGGTGTTTCAAGTCGGCTATGTTGAGAAGGTGTTAGAGAGGTTTAACATGGGAGATGCAAAACCAGTGACAACACCGTTGGCGAATCACTTCAGTTTATCTACCTCAGATTCCCCAACTATAGTCGAAGAAACTCAACAAATGTCAAAGGTTCCCTATACAAGCGTAGTGGGATGTCTTATGTATGCCATGGTATGTACTAGACCAGATTTGGCATAGGAAATCAGTGTGGTAAGCAAGTATATGGCTAATCCAGGCAAATAGCATTGGGAGGCAGTCAAGAGGATTTTCATATATTTGAAGGGCACTGTGGACTATGGTATTATGTTTGAGAAACACAGTGTGGGGCTTTCAGTCGTAGGGTATGTTGATTCAGATTATGCAGGTGATAATGATCGTAGGAGATATACCACAGGTTATGTGTTTAGCCTAGCAGGTGGACCTATATTTTGGAGATCTATGCTTTAGGCCATTATTGCATTGTCTACGACCGAGGCGGAATACATGGCAGCTGTTGAAGCTGCAAAGGAAGCCCTATAGCTTAGGGGCTTAGTCAAGGAGTTGGGTGTTCAGCAAGGTGGAGTTCTGTTGCATTGTGACAGTCAAAGTGCAATCTACTTAGCGAAGAATCAGATTTATCACTCAAGGGCGAAGCACATCGATGTGAGGTTTCACAAGATTCATGAGTTGATTGATAATGGGGATATTCTGTTCGAGAAGATTCACACCACAGATAATGCTGCAGACACGTTGACGAAGCCAGTTGTAACTGACAAGTTCAAGCGCTGCTTATTGTATAAGATGCTTGACTCTTAGTTGATTGATAATGGGGATATTCGTGAGTTGATTGATAATAGGGAGCCTAACTCATCGGGTCCTTTTATGTTACCACCTAATAAGACGCTTGACTCTTAGTATCCCATTATGGTGTGGCTAATAGGACGCATTGTCCTATTATGGTTCGATTAATGGGACGGCTGACTCATTGTATCCTATTATGGTATGAGTAATAGGATACCTAACTCGTAGTGTCTTATTATGGTACCACTAATAGGATGCCTAAGTCATTGTGTCTTGTTATGGTATAACTAATAGGACACCCACTCCTAGTGTTCTATTATCTTAAGTGTTAGTCCCGAAGGGCACAATAATAAGCTAGAAGGGGGGGGTTGAATAGCTTATTAGACACTTAAAAAACTTTCCGTATGAGTTCCTAAAACAAGCACTTGCAATCTATTAAGGAGATTGAAGTAGAGGAAGTCTTGTAAGGAAGACAGTTCAAGTCTGCTGATTAAGGACTACCGGTAGACTTGACTGAATAATAAAGTCTCCTGTTAAAGATAAGTAAAGGAAATAAGAAACAGTTTGAAGGAGTAATCAACAGTAAAGGAAGAACACAAGTATTTGAGATGGGTCACACTATGAAAAGTGCTACGTCCACCACCAAGGCAGTCAACCTTGGATTTGAAATGTGCACTATGTTTTGCACTAGTTCTATTACAAGGAATATATCTAATGGATCGTGTACAAAATATTTGACTTGTGTTTGGGGGTTTGGGAATTGAATATCTGGATAACCAAGATATTCAATTCGTGCAGAAGAATAGTTTAGGGGGAACAACAATAAGAAGCTTAAGGTAAATGTTGAAGCATATCTTCTTGATTGT
The DNA here is from genome assembly GCA_013146195.2 of Codonopsis lanceolata. Taxonomy (NCBI): domain Eukaryota; kingdom Viridiplantae; phylum Streptophyta; class Magnoliopsida; order Asterales; family Campanulaceae; genus Codonopsis; species Codonopsis lanceolata. The sequence continues at coordinate 16,744 of JABEVN020002420.1, forward strand.
TGTTGAGGGCTTCTTGATCACTTTATGATCTCTTGAATGCACTGAGTATAAAGAATTAGAGTTGTAGAATTTCAGAGCATTTTAGGACGGACAGTTATATATTTCTTCAGTCTCTAATGGCAGTATTTATAGTTGGGGCATTCTTGAGATCCGTTGGAGATGACGAAGTGTAACAGCTCTATTAGGTTAAATGCATTAAATGCATGGAGCTGTCTTGTAGAATTCCTCCTCACCGACATCGAGGAGTGGTGCGAGTTGTTTGCAGGAGTTGGTAGCCAAACAATCAGAATTTCAGACCTGCAATAGTTAGTACAGACTGCAAGTGTCAGTCTGTTCACCTGCTATGTCACTGTTCAGTAGGCGAAAGTCTTCTAGCTTTTCGGAAAGTAGTTCAGGCGTGTCTGAGAAGTTAGGGGATGTTTGAATTCAAATTCAAATTGATAAAGGAAAATTTTGAATTAATCCACTAAGTCTTGGTAGTCTGGACACGTCATGCTTGAACAAGTGTAGACAAGGTCTGCCACTGGATATTGATGAAGGTCTTCCGGTGAAGCATTGCTGAAGTCTTCCGCTTAACCTGTGAAGCCTATAAACAAACTATTCTATGGCAAAGTTCTATACATAGTTGCCACGCTAATTGATACGCAGCCCAATTGCCGCCCCCCTTCACATTTTTTTCCCTCCACCCTGTTACATATACTATTCACAAAATACCCGCTCCCTCTCCTTTTTCTTACACATTTGCTTTAATAGCATGACAGACGTATAAATCCAACATTGCTCTAATTCTCTGGTAAGCATCTCTCTTTCTCTCTCTACCCCCAAGTGATCTCTCCTTCCCTAGTTGTGACATAATCTTGATTTCACATTTGTGCCCTTTTTTTAATTAATTATTGATTTTTCCGATTGTAGAAGCGCGATCTCTTCTACAAAATAGACTCCAACTCATTCCCTCAAATTTTTCTTGTTGACTGGTCACAATTGATGAGGTAAGTATCACGCACGCTCTCTCTCTCTCTCCCCCCAAATTTGTTCCCTAACCTTGCTGGCATAATGTGCCCTAACCTTCTTTACACAATTGAAAGTGTCAGTTGATTTCCCCAAATCGTAGAGGCACGGTTCTCACTCTGTTATCTAGATATACCCAAACTAGTACTCCTTTCTCTTTGTACCTCTTATTGAGTGGCAGATTTGGGGTAGAACCCTATATCTTTTGTAATACCCCAATCCCACATCGGGTAGATGTGAGACTTGTGTTTGATTTATAAAGTAGCCATGCGCTACTACTGGGCACCAACATAATCCATTGACTTTTGGGTCGACTTGTGGTGGGCATGATGACCCAAAGTGCTACGTGCTCAGTGGGCCAGCGTGTGCGTTACACATAGCGGATCGGGCTCTCGGGCTCGGGTCGTTACAAATGGTATCAGAGCGGGTCCCGGCTAGAAATGTGGGAACAAAGTGTTGTGCGGGGAACCAAAGTGCTACATCGCAGAAGGTGGGAGCTACCTCTTGAATCCTGCATCGCCCGGAGTACGATTCGGCCTTGACGAGGACGTCAAGGATTTGAGTGGGGGAGATTGTAATACCCCAATCCCACATCGGGTTGATGTGGGACTTGTGTTTTATTTATAAGGTAGCCATGCGCTACTACTGGGCACCAACATCATCCATGGACTTTTGGGTCGACTTGTGGTGGGCCTCGTGACCCAAGGTGATGCGTGCTCAGTGGGTCAGTGTGCGGGCTACACGTAGCGGACCGGGCTCTCGGGCTCGGGTGGACCATGTGAAGAGTGACTCGTGCAAGAATAAATTCCTTAGCGTTGACGGTTATTTTAAATGAACGATTATTTGTTTGGGAATAGTGGAGTTAATTACATCTTGGGATTTGTAATAGACAGTAATGTATTTTGGTTAGAAAAATTGTAATGATTTATTTTGGATATTTTGTGGTTTAGTATTTAGTAATGGTGACGTGGCCAAATTGTGGGACCGCGGTGTCGGTACCAAGTTTGGGGCGTTACATGTGATACACGAAGCAACCAAGACAAGACAAGCAAAATATAGAAGACTTATAAGGCAACTATGAACTCAAACAAGCAATGTAAGCAAGGCAAACACTAAGACTCTAACGAACCAACAAAGCTTCTAAACTTTCAACTAAGCATACTATGATCAAGATGAATGTTATAAGTCATATATGCAAGGTACTAAGACTCCAATGGGACTTAGTTAAGCGCAAACATGCTAAGATGAATACTCAAAGCATTAACGACAAAGAATGCAACGCATAGAAGGCATTCAAACGACTATGATCGTAATCAACCTAATGCAAGCATGATATGAACAATATGAACTCTCTAACATGTTAAGGCATACGTTAAACATGTTATAATGATGTTATACAAGTAATGGGTTTGGGTTCTCACATGGGATGAATCCTTCAAATTGCAGTGGTGTCCGAAATTTATAAATAATAAATAAATGACTCAACGGAGTCGATTTATGGATAATAAAATATTATGAGTGTTGTATTGGGTTCCCACGATATTAGGAAATATTTTAGTTTAGACATTTTATATGAAATATCATATATGTGTTAATTGTGTTTAAACAAATAAATGCTTCTATGGGTATTTTAAGCAAGTAGATGCTTACGTATTTTAATTAAAGCTAATAAGCATGTTTGTATGTGCATCGAGCCCCCATACTTGGGACTCGATGGTTTTGTTTAATTACAAGTTGTGTTAAGTCCAATAGGCATATGTGAGTTCCGTGGCATCTGGGCGACAGAAGTAGTTATGAGAGTCAAATCTCGAAAATACTTCGGGTCGTAATTGTTGTGTCCCTTGCTATTGGCCGTAACGAGGAAGAGTCTGGTTAGAGTAATTCGCATAACCAATGAGGGGCTCTCTGCGGTAAAACTCAGGGCAATGAGACTCCTGGTTAAGTCGCAAGGTCGGTGTCTTCTGGATACTATTGGATTCAGACATGGCTTTGGTTTTCAGTTCTAGATACTATCAAATTCAGGCAGTATATTATGTGTATCGCGATAACAAAACATCTAAGTCTTCTTCTGGATTTCTGGTGCAATTATATATATATGTATTACTTCAGCAGCACAGCTACAATGTTTATAGCAGAACAAATCAAAAGCTCTCCTGCATATTCATCTCAGATACAGATTAGATTAAGATACTGATTTATATCCTAACTATGTGTTTATATTAAGTTGAGTCAATGTGAATTATAACATGATTAACGTGAATTATGTGCAAGTATATGAACGGTGCGACTTGAGAGTCACGTACTAGGGTTTGTTTCCTTTCTAAGGGTTCGGCCGCATGGCTCTCCTCCCGATCCATCTCCATCTCGATTTTCCGCCGCATGGACATGGTGCTCCTCCATCACAAGGGCCTGCAATCCCTAATCGCTTGTTGCGCAGCTTGTTAAACCACCAGACGCAATGCATTAATCCCCTCAAATCTCCCCGCCTAAAGGATATTCCTTTTATAGGCAATCGATCTTGATCGATTCAACTGGGTGTTTATTTACCCAGCTTGAGTTGATTCAAATTAAAAAGCAATTCCTTAATACGGTTATCCTTAAGTTCTCTGTTGGTCGACCATCTCCATGTGATTCAGATCATATTGCACGTGAATCGGAAGTCGACTGGTCTTTCGTGATTGACTTCGATCCTCTGACATTATGGTTCACTTGTCGCCCGCTGAAGATATGGTAAGGGCTCATTTAAAGAATCTCACATGATTCAAAGAATGCATGTATAGATCGCTTCGTGGTCCCCGATTTCATTGAAGAAGGATAGCCCGCTGGTGGTATGGGTTAGCCGCATCAACTTCCTTGCCGTTTTTCACACCATCGCTTTTGCATCGTATTGGTAATTCATTTAGGAAATTCCTACGGTGGACGACAAAAACTCCGCTCTAACACACCCCATGTATGCTAGGGTATGCATCGAGGTTGATGTCTCCAAAAGCTTACCATCAAGGATGTGGATAGTACCCTCAAGGATGATGGGTTTTGGCAATCATTGGAGTTCGAGGGCAATATAGCCTATTGTACGATGCGGTCTCTGTTAGGCCATGGTGTTCAGAATGTCGCAGCAAATAAAGGTCGCCAGATGCCATGGATGCAAGGGTAGCAATAATTCAGAACGGCGATTTCCTACACACAAACGGGAGTTTAAAAAAGAGACTCCAATGGAATCGGAGGCTCGGAATTGAAGAGAGATGTCCCAAAGCAATGGGTCCCTAAATCTACATGTCCTTCAACGCAGAGAGTGCTCGAAAGAAAAGGATGATCGGGGTGTCTGCGTGGCAAAGAGGTGATTGATGTTTCTGATTCTCCAAACCGTTCATACACAAGAGGTTGTCAGAGATCTGGGGTTACTGGTAACAAAGATGGAGTCTGGGCAACATGAAGATAATGCAACTATTCAAATGATGTGTTCGTTGCTAACAAGAGGATGAATGTGTCTTCTACTACCGCAGCCTAATGAAGGGATTGGGGTTAATATTCGATCCGATATTATCTATGTCACAAACTTTAAGGCCAACGCAAATCGATATGGGTACGTATGTGGTGACTAAGGTGTCCCAACAAAAGGTTTTAGATGTTACTACTGACTGACGCCGCACAAATTAGATAACCCTTTCCAAGTTCTTGATGGACTAGATGAGATTTGGGAAGAAGTGAGCAAGAGAAGTAAGAAGACTTCTGTAAATGCAA
>JABEVN020002421.1:0-21489 GCA_013146195.2 Codonopsis lanceolata
CTTTCACTATGATTAATTGAGGTCTTCGAACATGTTAGAAGTAATGTAATATGTTTGTTGATGAAGGTGAAATCTATTTGTGAATGCCCCAAATTATGCCTATTTGGTATGTGTGACATTGGTTAAGTGTTGTATCCTTAATATTGGACTATATGTTGACCATGAATTGTATTAGAAGGTTTTAAGTGAATTTATAACCTCAGGAACTTAGAATTGACCTAGGTCAAGCTACGAAGCACATAGCTTCCTTCAATTTCAAAATTGGGAATTTATGAAAAGACTCAACCGAGTCGACTCTAGGAAGAATTGAACATGTTAAATCCTAATTTCAATCCCTACGATGTTTGAACCCCCGCTTGAGTTGGTTTACTCAAGTATGAGGTTGGTTTTATTGGAGTTGTTATGAAAGATTGGTTTGAGCAATTAATTGCCTTGATGTGTTTTCTCGGTATAGATTAACACCTTACTTTGTTGACGAGCCGTCATGTCGGATTCGGTCCTTAATTGGTTTAAAGTCAAGTAAATATCTACTTGTGCATTGCATCGAGTCCGGGCATAATTGGTTTGTTTATCAAAGTCCCGGTGAGACGATGCACGCCTTCACGATTACGGGATTCGTGTCGCTATGGATCGCCACACCGACTTCACACACCCCTCCACCGGCCGCAGCTGGGGGGAAGTAGCCCCTTGCCGTGACGCTAAGTGCCGCATTGGCTTGCTATTGAAATCGAGTAGGTTCTCATGAGTCGATGAATTCACATAACATCGATGGCACGAACTAGTAAATGCACTGTCAGCAGAGCTACGGTCGTGTCGTGACTATCATATCCTACTTGTGCATTATTTACTTTACGCACTTATGTGAATAAGGGCTAAGTGTTAAATGATGATAATATGCCATAATTGCATAATATGCCATATTAGTGATAAATGTCATGCTATAACATGAACATGCATATTTTGTAACTTACTAAGTCTTTCGACTTACTCTATTTGTTTGCTTTGTTTTCCTTAGATCAAAGCCGAGGTGACGCTCCACGCTAGATTCACGCATTGATTGGACGCCGTGAGCAAGGTTGCTCTTTTGGACATTAATTGGTTAATCTTGTATTTTGGAAAGGATTTATGGAAGCAAGTCATGTAGACTTAGCTTGGGTTTTTGTGTTGTAGTAACTTATTATTAATACTTGTAATCTTTGGTATGCCGAATTATAAGTCGCGCTTGTTTATATGTGTGTATGGTTCATCATAGTTTCTTCCGCTAAAGCGTTTAAAGTATTATTATCGTTATTGTCTCCGGCATGTCAGGGCCGCTGAGGTTTATTAGCATGTGTTAATTGTAGGAGTAGTTGTTGTTCCTACTGTAACGCCGCCGATGACTTGTTTAAATCAAAGTTGTTTTTCCCCCGCGTAAGTGAAAGTTGTTAATTGTTCGAAATGTTGCGCCACGAATTTTAAAACCCTACTTATGCATGCTATGTGTTTAACTTGATTATTTGGACGGCGCGATTCGATCCCGCATCGGGCCGGCTGGTATCATCGAGCTATAAATAGCCGGCCGGCCGTGATAGGTTCCATGGCCTAGCGGGTTGGTTATTTGTGTGATGATTCTAACGCCGAGTGAATTCTTGTAGGAGATCGATGGATAATCCTAGGAATGGAAATGGCCGCGGTAGGTAGGCTCAAAGAGAACCCCGAACTCGAAGTTGAGGTACCGCCGCCGTAATCCGGTGGGTCCGGATGTAGCGAATTACACCGCAGGTTGATGGCTTTTCCCTGGGCAGCCGTGGAGGTCAAGCCGGGGGAGTACCACCACCACCTCCACCACCGGAGACCGAGGACCGACAACACTCTATCGAGATTCCTTAAGTTGAAGCCTAGTGCATTGGGGAGCCAAACCCTAAGGAGGCCGAATTGTGATGGAAGAGATGATCAAAATCTTATCTATGTTGGAGTACCGATGAAGAGAAGGTCACTAGCTAGTTTTAATATTTAAGTTTAAGGGAGCCGAAACAGGAGCAACAAGTCCCTATTACTTGGGCTAATTTTCGTGAGAGAATTTAAGAGGAATACGCATCGGATGTGGTACGCAACCAAAGGGAGAAAGAATTCTATAATCTTGAGCAAGGTACCATGACTGGGCGAGTATTCTGCGGTTCACCGAGCCGAGCCGTTATTGCACGTATTTGATTCCTACGGAGGCTCGTAGAACACATAAGTTTGTTAAAGGATTGAGGACCTAATTTAGGAAGCAGATTCTAGCACTTAAGCTCACCGACTATCTGGACGCAGCTGATAGAGCTTATGAGGTTGAGCAAGATATCGGGAGCACCGAGTCAAGGGTAATTCGGTAATGCGCGATGCATCACGAACACTAATCGTGGAATAATTCAGGTGGCGTAAGAGGATACCAAGGGAACCGTGATAGGAGAGGTGGAGGCCAAGGTAGGCCACGCCGTGTGCGTGGCAACAACACTTCTTCTACTCAATGCAAGTGGTCTCGCAATGAGACCATATGATTTGTTCATTCTCGGTAAGCCGGGCACACAAATGATAGGTGTCGGGGAAAGACCGTAAGTGTTTCATTGTGGAGACGGGACTCATATGAGGAAGGATTGTCCCAAATATAAGGCCAATCAACAGCCGCAAATAAGAGAGATATGGATGGTGAAGGTTCACAGTGTCAGGTTAAGCGCTTGACCAGCGAGGTTCGTGGGTCTCACGCAGTTGATAGGAGGTACTCTTTCTATATTTGATCATAAGGCTCGAATTCTCATAGATCCGTGGTCTTCAGATTTTATGTTTTCTCGCACTTTGTTGAGAATCTGCGCATTGCCTCAATCTTTGCCATACTTGCTTGAAGTGTCTACCCCGCCGGGGAATATATGCTCGCTGCCTCGAGGTGTTTAGATCTTGTGATGTTTGGTGGGTGACCACACTTTGCATGCGGACTTGGTAGTTTTACCCATACGTGATTTTGATGTGATTCTTGGCATGGACCGGTTATGTGCTTATCATGCCATTGCCATAGGAAGAGGGTTACTTTTTATATGCCGGTGTGCCTGAATTTACTTTGTGGGTGATCAAGCCGCCGAGTGACTTGCATTTCATTTCTGCGCTAAGGGCTAGAAAATTGTTGTCTCAAGGGTGTACGGTATCTTGCCCGGCGTTGTTGATAAGAAGAGGTCTTCGCCGAGTTTAGAGGAGGTCCCTAGTATGTGAGCGATGTGTTTTCTACCGATCATGCTATGCCACCCGATAGAGAACTAGAGTTTTGTATTGAGCTTATTCCTGGACTTCACCGATTTCAAGGCACCGTATAGATGGCACCAAGGAGCTTGAGGTTGAAAAAACTCGCCTGCGTGAACTCCTTGAGATTGGTTTTATTAAACCGAGTGTGTCGCCTGGCGCACCGGTCTTATTTGTGAAGAAGAAGGATGGGAGTTTGCGTTACGCATAGATTATCGTGAATTGAATAAGGTGACCGTAAGAACAAATACCCACTACCCCACATTGATGATCTTGACCAATTGCAAGGGTCTATCGCCTATTCTAAGCTTGATTTGCGATGGGGTTACTATCAATTGAAGGTTAGAGAGGAAGACGCCCAAGACAGCCGCACTAGATATGGGCACTTTGAATTGTGGTGATGCCGCTTGTTGACGAATGCATGGGTGTTTATGGACTTAATGAACCGTGTCTTCCATAGTTATCTTGATTGTTTTGTGGTAGTCTTCATTGATGACATCTTAGTGTATTCGAAATCTCTGAGGAGCATGAGAAACACTTGAGGATTGTCTTGTCTATTCTTCTGGAGAAGCAAATTTTATGCAAGTTTAGCAAATGTGCCTTTGGCTTGAGGAAGTGTCCTTCTGGGGCATATCATTTCTAGCGCCGAGTAGCCGCTGATCCTTCTAAGGTTGAAGCGGTGACGAATTGAAGAGACCTAGTTCGGCTACCGAGGTTCGGAGTTTCTTGGGTCTAGCGGGCCGGGTTATTACCGGAGATTTATTGAGGGATTTTCTCGGATCGTGACTCCTATGACGAAATTGACGCAAAAAGAACGTGCCGTTTGTTTGGAGCGAGAAATGTGAAGCTAGTTTCCAAGAGCTTAAAAGCGGTTGACGTCGGCACCTATTTTGGCTTTGCCTAGTGGAGGAGATAATTTTGTGATTTATAGCGATGCTTCTAAGGAAGGTTTCATGGGCTGCGTGTTGATGCACGGTAGGTTATCGCCATGCCGAGGAAGTTGTCTATTCATGAGCGTAATTACCCGACACACGATATGGAGTTGGCTGCGATTATCTTCGCGTTGCATAAATGGAAACACTATTTGTATGGTGCTAAATTTGAGATCTTCACCGACCACAAAAGTTTGAAGTATTTATTCTCTCAAAAGGAGTTGAACATGAGGCAAAGAAGATGGATGGAGAAACTAAAGGATCATGATTGCACTATCTTGTATCATCCGGGGAAGGCGAATGTAGTAGCGGATGCCTTGAGTAGGAAGGTTCATATGTCGTGTATGATGGTTAAGGAGTGGAAGATGTTGGAGGACTTGCGTGATTGGAGTCCTAGTGTTTTTGATAGAGGAGTGATTTTCGCGAATGTTCGTATACACCAGCTTTTGTTTGGGAAGATTAAAGAAGCAAAGGGATGATCCGGAGTTGAAGAAAATCATTGATGGGTTGGCTGAGAATGTATCGCCTGATTTTGCGATTAATAGTGAGGGTACTTTGACATTTCGAGGTCGAATTTGTGTTCCTTCTAATGATGACTTGAAGAGGTTGGTTCTTGATGAGGCTCATAAATCGAGGTATACCATTCACCCGGGGAGCACGAAGATGTACTTAGATCTGAAAAGACAGTTTTGGTGGAAGGGTATGAAGAGAGAAATTGCGGAGTATGTGTCAAGGTGTTTGACTTGCCACAGTTAAGGCCGAGCACGAGGCCAAGGGACTTTCTACAACCACTGAGATTCCCCGAGTGGAAATGGGAGTTCATTACTATGGATTTTGTGACAGGTTGCGCAAGCACGCGAGAGGTTTTAATGCAGCTTTGGGTTATAGTCGATGCATTGACTAAGTCTCCGCACACTTTATTCCTATAGCTCATCACTTATTCGCTGACTCAGCTTGGCGCCTTTGTATATTCAGGAGATCGTGAGACTTCATGGCGTACCTGTGAGCATTGTATCCGATAGAGATCCGAGGTTCACATCTAGATTTTGGCAATCGTTGCAGGAGGCTTTGGGGACCAAATTAGACTTCAAGATGTTTTTCATCCGCAAACGGATGGTCACCGAGCGATTGATTCAGATTTTGGAGGACATGCTTCGAGCTTGTGCCGTGATTTCAAGGAAAGCCGATTCTCACTTACCTTTAGCCGAAGTTTATGCATAATAACAGCTACCACCGAGTATTCAGATGGCGCCGTATGAAGCTTTGTATGGGCGTAGTGTAGATCGCCAATTTGTTGGGATGAAGTTGGAGAAGCGAAACTTTGGGGTTCCGAGTTAGTGCAACGCCGGTTGAGAGCGTGAAGTTGATTAGAGATCGCTTGCGCACCGCTCAAAGTCGACAAAAAGAGTTACGCGACAATCGAAGACGAGATCTTGAGTTCCAAGTGGGAGACTACGTGTTCTTGAAGGTGACACCGAGGAGAGGTACGAAGAGGTTTGGCAAGAAAGGGAAGCTTACACCGAGGTACATTGGCCCGCTCGAGATTCTTGAGAGAGTTGGGTCCTTGCATCAGATTGCATTGCCACCTTCACTTTCGGAGACTCATAATGTATTTCATGTTTCCATGTTGCGAAAGTATTTGAAGGATGATACCCATGTACTTGAGTATGAAGAGATCACGTTTGAGCCGGATATGTCTTATGTCGAAAAGCCCGTGAAGATTTTGGATACCAAAGAGCAAGTGCTACGAACCAAGAAGATTCCCTTAGTTAAAGTTCTTTGGAGAAACCACAACATTGAAGAAGCGACTTGGGAGACGGAGCGAGATGCGCGAGAAGCATCCACATTTGTTTGATGAACTTGGTAAGAATTTAGGGACTAAATTCCTAAAGGAGGGGAGAGTGTAACGCCCCATAATCTTGCATGTGCATTCTATGCTTGTATTTGTGCTTTCTTGGTTGATTGCGATCATGTTTACCTAGTTTATAAACGTCTTAGAATCATTCTTAAATCATTCTTGAAGTTCTTAACATGTTTAGAATCACGAAAGTCCGTTTGTTGAATCGCCGGTTTGATCGTTTTGAATTTAGCCTTAGCGATTTCCCTCGTTGCTCGTATTTGCTTCTATTTCGACGTACGAAGTGTTCGTTGAGTTCTTGGCCTTATATTCAGGTCTTAATCATGTTGAAACAAGTCCCTTTCATGTCCAAGACATCCTAGTTTGAATGGTGTTTGATTGTAGTTTGATTCGTTGTTCATTCGTCGCGTGGTTCGCGCCTTGTTCTACCTTGTTCCGGGAGTTGTTCGGGTGTGTTTCCGACTCATTTTGAGTAGGGTTAGACCTTAGAATGGTTGCCCAAAAGTTTGGGACCATTTAGATCAAGTTTGAATCAAGTTTTAGACATTCTGGAGCCGAGGCGGCCGCATGGGAGCTGGTGAGGCGCCCGCCTCAAATGCAGGGAGTAATTTCTTTTTGGTCTGAACTTGGGGGAAGCCCCAGAGGTTGAGGCGGCCGCATGGCCTTGGGTGAGGCGCCCGCCTCACCTGCTACTCTGCTACGGGTTGATTTTCTCTTGTTTCGGAATTTGACGAATTGGACATTTCAAACCCCTACTTAAACCTATCCTAAACCTCCCTAACCCTTCCTACTTAAGTCCTAACATCCCCAACTTAATTTTAATGATGGATTAAGAAGCTTGTTGATCATCCAAACCCTATCCTAAGAATCTCAAAGAGACCCTAAGGTCTTGACACATGTCCCACTCACCCTTTTGACCACATATAAGCCCCAAATCAGATTTTTGACCCTCATTCTCACCCTCTCTCTTCCAAAAACGAATTTCATCTCTCTCAAGGTTCTTCCATGGCTTCTTGAGGTCTCATCTCTTGGTCTTCATCAACCATTCATCATTTGCCCAAGACTCCTTCATTAAAGTTGTAGAGCTCGAGAAGGGGAGCATTTCTATCCGAATAGTTTCTTCTATTTCTTCCGTTGGTGTATAACAAGGTAAGTTACTCTTCTTCATTTTAGTACCCATTGACCCTAAGGAAACAAAGTTTATGATGTGTGAGGTCAATGGGGACACATAGTTGCTTCCTACGAATTTTGAATGTATAATTTTGCTAGGAGCATGTCTAGGTTGATTCTTGCCTTTGGATGTTGAAATTACTCTTTCACTATGATTAATTGAGGTCTTGAACATGTTAGAAGTAATGTAATATGTTTGTTGATGAAGGTGAAATCTATTTGTGAATGCCCTAAATTATGCCTATTTGGTATGTGTGACATTGGTTAAGTGTTGTATCCTTAATATTGGACTATATGTTGACCATGAATTGTATTAGAAGGTTTTAAGTGAATTTATACCCTTGTGAACTTAGAATTGACCTAGGTTGGGTTACGAAGCACATAGCTTCAATTTCCCCAAAATTGGGAATTTAGTGAAAAGACTCAACGGAGTCGACTCTAGGGAAGAATTGAACATGTTAAATCCTAATTTCAATCCCTACGAGGTTTGAACCCCGTTTGAGTTGGTTTACTCAAGTATGAGGTTGGTTTTATTGGTTATGACAAGTTGTTATGAAAGATTGGTTTGAGCAATTAATTGCCTTGATGTGTTTTCTGGTATAGATTAACACCTTACTTTGCCTGACGAGTCCGCCATGTCGGATTCGGTCCTTAATTGGTTTAAAGTCAAGTAAATATCTACTTGTGCATTGCATTGAGTCCACCGGCATAATTGGTTTGTTTATCAAAGTCCGGTGAGACGATGCACGCCTTCACGAATTATGGGATTCGTGCTCGCTATGGATCGCCGCACTGACTTCACACACCCTCCACCGTGGGCCGCAGTGGGGAAGTAGCCCCTTGCCGTGACGCTTGCCGCATTGGCTTGCTATTGAAATCGAGTAGGTTCTCGGTATGAGTCGATGAATTCACATAACATCGATGGCACGAACTAGTAACAGAATTGTGTTGCAGGAGCTACGAAGCGGCCGTGACTATCATATCCTACTTGTATGATTTACTTTACGCACTTATGTGAATAAGGTGCTAAGTGTTAAATGATGATAACATGCCATATTAGTGATAAATATCATGCTATAATATGAACATGCATATTTTGGTAACTTACTAAGTCTTTCGACTTACTCTATTTGTTTGCTTTGTTTTCCTTAGATCAAAGCCGAGGTGACGTTCCACGCTAGATTCACGCATTCGCTTGGACGTTGTGAGCAAGGTTGCTCTTTTGGACATTAATTGGTTAATCTTGTATTTTTGGCAAGGACGATGGGAAGCAAGTCATGTAGACTTAGCTTGGGTTTTTGTGTTGTAGTAACTTATTATTAATACTTGTAATCTTTTGGTATGCCGACTATAAGTCGCGCTTGTTTATATGTGTGTATGGTTCATCATAGTTCCTTCCGCTAAACTTGTTTAAAGTATTATTATTGTTATTGTCTCCGGCATGTCAGGGCCGCTTGAGGTTTATTAAGCATGTGTTAATTGTAGGAGTAGTTGTTGGGTTCCGGCCGTAACGTCGCCGATGACTTGTTTAAATCAGGTTGTTTTTCCGGCCAAGTGTAGCCGAGTTGTTAATCGTCTGAAATGTTGCGCCACGTGAATTTTAAACCCTACTTATGCATGCTTATGTGTTTAATTTGATTATTTGGACGGCGCGATTCGGGATCTCGCATTGGGGTCCGGGTCGGGTCGTCACAACCTGGGTGATGGTAAGAGACCGGAGTTTGCTTTGAACACCGATGGGATTTTGACTTTTCGTGGTAGGGTTTGTGTGCCTTCTATCATGGGGTTAAGCATGGTTCTGATGAGGCTCACAAGGCCAAGTATACTATACATCCGTGAGTACCAAATGTATAGGGACTTGAAGAGACACCTCGTGGAATGGGATGAAACGAGATAGCGACTATGTGTCTAGATGCTTGACGTGTCGCCAGTTAAGGGCGAACACCGAGACCGCCGGTTTGCTTCACCACTTGAGATACCGAGTGGAAGCTGGGAGCATATCACCATGGATTTCGTGGACGGGATTACCACGCATCACGAGGTTTCGATGCAGCTTTGGGTTGTTGTGATAGGTTGACCAAATCTTCACATTTTATCCCTCGCGATGACTTATAGCTTGAGTCGGGCTTAAAGATTGTATGTCCAGACATCGTGAGATTGCACGGCATTCCAGCTTAGCATTGTTTCTGATGAGACCCCTGTGTTCACTTCCGCATTCCGCATTCTTGCAGAAGCTTTGGGGTACGGTTAAACTTTAGTACGGCTTTCCACCGCGACCGATGGTCACGCCGAGATTGATTCAGTAATCGGAGGATGCATTGCGTGCTTGTGCCATGGACTTCAAGGGGAGTTGGGATTCCCACTTACCGTTAGCCGAATTCGCATACAATAACAGTTACCAGTCCAGTATTGAGATGGCGCCATACGAGGCTTTATATGGGCGCAAGTCGCTCACCGATTTGCTTCGGGATGAGGTTGGTGAAGCTAAACTTTGGGGTTCGGAAATGGTTCAACAAATGGGCTAGCGAGAGCGTGAAACTTATTAGAGATCGATTGCTTACTCGTAGTAGTATGTAAGAGCTACGCGGATAACCAGGAGACGCCGACCTAGAATTTCAGGTTGGTGACTATGTGTTCTTGAAAGTATCGCCTCACGCGTACTAAGCGATTTGGAAAGAAGGGTAAACTTTCGCCTCGATTCATCGGCCATTTGAGATCTTAGAAAGGATTGAGCCGTGGGCGTATCGGTTAGCATTGCCGCCGTCTATATCTGATGTTCATGACGTCTTTCATGTCTCGATGCTACGCAAATACTTGAAGGACGAGTCGCATGTCCTTACCTATGATGAGATTACTTTTGAGCCCCGACTGCCTTACGATGAGAAGCCATGAGGATTCCGACACGAAAGAGCAGGTGTTGAGGACAAAGAAAATTCCCTTGGTGAAGGTCTTGTGGAAGAATCACGATATTGAGGAAGCCACGTGGGAGACCGAGCATGATATGAGAGAGAAGTATCCTTTCCTATTCGATGACTCAGGTAAGAATTTAGGGACTAAATTCCTTTAAGTGGGGGAGGATGTGAGACCCCAAACCCATTACTTGCATTACTTGTTTTATACCTTGATAACATGCTTGTCTCATGCTTTAACTTGATTAGATATCTAATTTAGTCCATGCCTGACTCGTATTAGCATTATTGCATTCCTTGTCGCTCGATTCCCTCCTATGCTTAGCATACCTTCCCGTGATGCCTCGCGTGTTGCCCTAGCCTGATTTGCACTCGACCGAGACTTGTTAAGGGTTCTATTGCCGTCCATAGATGACCTAGAACGCACACCTTGATCATAGTGAGCTTGTTGGGAAGTTTAGAAACCTTCTTGCCTTGTTTTGGCCTTAGCGATTTCACCCTTCTCCCGTTTTGCGCGTATTTCGACGTGCGAATTGTTCCTTGAGTTCCCGGACTTGTATTCAAGTCATAACCATGATTTCACAATCCTTTTTCATGCCCAAGTTACCCTAGTTTTATTGGCCTTTGATTCGGGTTTGATTCGTCAACCAATCGTCGCTTGACTCGAGCCTTGTTCTACCTTGTTCCGGGTGACGTTCGGGTGTGTTTCGGACATGTTTTGAGTTGTGTTAGACCCTAGAATGGTTACCCATGAGCTTGGGACCATTTAGGACTTGTTTAGGTCTAGTTTTGAAGGCCCCGTGTTCAGCGGCCGCATGGCTCGAATCGAGGCGCGCATCAAGTACTGGGGGGCAATTGAAAAATGGCCCCCTTCTCTGCATTTGAGGCGGCCGCATGGCCTAGGGTGAGGCGCCCGCCTCACCCTCTGTTCAGCTTTACGGGACTTTTTAGCCTTTTAATCTTTTGTGGTGTCATTAGCCACTTAAACCCCCTTCTTAATTAGCCCTAATCCAACCTATTTAACCCTAATCAACCTAGATTAACCCTAATCTCAAGCCCCCTCCAATTTGACATGTGTAATTCCACTAAAACCATGCAACTTATATAAAGGCCTCCTTTGTTGACTTTGGCTTAAACTCTCAATAATCTGATTTCTCTTCTCTCCCCGCCATGGTTGTGTGTGTGGAGATGTGGTGAGATTGGTGTGTGTGATTGCCATAGATTGAGCTTCCGACTTCCGCTTGCCGAGCCGAGACCACCGTGTGAAGCTACCGACGAGGAGATCAATTCTACCCGATTACTTTGTGCTTCTAACTTTCTTTTCCTTGGACTAGGTAAGCTATTAATTTCCCCTTAGGATTGTATGCTTAGACTTGCCATGATTCCCCTTGTCTATTGAATCCCCATGCTTTTCCATGCCATGCCATGATCTAGATTGAATGGATCCTTTGAGATTTTGATTATGTAAGTCCATCTTGTTGATTGAGACCTATACCTAGAATTAAGTATGCTCTATGCTTCCTTAGGAGCAATTAATGTTCTTGAACTAATAGGTTTTGATAACTCTTGGAAACTTGGAATTCTAGGGTTTCACATGCCTTGTCTTGATTATCTTATTGAATTGAACCCTAGACCTAGAACAAATTGTGTTCCATGGTCCCTCACGAATAATTAACATTCTTGGACCCTCATGCTTTTAATAACATTGAAAGAATAATTCTACGGTCCCTTGAACTCGAACTATCGACGATTAGTAACTACGGTCGTTAAACGGATTAATGACCTAGCCGATTATATGCGAGAACTTAGAAGAGAGTTTGTGATGCATTTAGCGTCCTAACTCTATTGGTTGAACTATTAGAGACGACTCAACGGAGTCAAGGTTAGCGAGCTATTGAACAATACCGGCTCACAGATTTATCCCTACGACGTTCGAAGCGCATTTCCCTAAGAATAATAATTCTAGACCTTGAGCTTGAAATGATTGCCCGCGCTTGATCTTGATCTTGTCATATTATGAATGACTGATTGACATGTGAGTTCGCTCTTGTCGAACTCAACTCTACTTGTTGATTGATGAGAATAATTTACTTGTCTTGAACGAGATCGCTCTTGTCGATCTCGTTCTATACTTGAGAATTTTGTTAAGTACATATTACTTGGCATTGCATGAGTCCAGCTGGCATCCCGTCTATGTGCACACACGCCTCCACTGTGGCCACAGTGGGGAAGTAGATCCCATGCTGTAATCATTAAGAGCATCACTGGTGACTATCCCGGGCATCTCCCCGGAAGATCGATGTACTACACACATTCGATACCCGCACATTCCCGATAACGCTTGTATGTGAACTACGTAGCGGCCCCTCTTCACATATCCTTATTCTATGTGATTTATTTACGCGCACTTATGTGAAAACAATGTGCATCCTGGATATATATAACTCTATGCCTGTATGACTGTATCTTGCCTTGAATGTTGCATCTTGCCATGACATGCTTGATTAATAGCTTACGAGTCTTTATGACTTACCCTTTCCCCTTTACTGCTTTAGATCCTAGCAAGACAGGTCCTGCGCGTTGATTAGCTGTGTTCGCGACTTGTGCCCTTTTTGGTGACCGTTGATTCTTGAAGAGGTGGTTTTTGGCTGGCCTCTTATTCTTGTTTACCTTTTTGTAAGGACGACGGGTTAAGCCAGTCATCTAGACTGTGCCTGGGTATTGTGTATAACTTGATTGTAACTCTTTAACTGCTAGTAGTTTATACTTGTAGTACTTGTAATACTTTTGGTGCCGGCATTGTGTAAGCCGAGCGTTGGTTTACTTGTCATTATCCCTCCATGTTTTAGTCTTCCGCTGAGCATGCTTTTAGCTCTTTAGAAATTCTAGTCCTTGAACTGTTAGCTTGGGTTCCGGCATGTAGTGTCGCCGAAGACTTGGTTATATTTGTTTAACTGTTTATCAGGTTTAAAAGTTTTAAAAATTTCCTACTGCTTGTGCCGAGGCGTGTTTGCGACTCCAATGTTGCCACGTCGTTTTTGTGATTTAAGTCCTTACATGTTTATTTGCCTGCTTGTTTCCCTCCTTATTTGGGCGGTCCGACCCTCGGTCCCATCTCGGGCCCGGGCCGGGTCGCCACACCATATCAGTTTGGAGGACAGCTGCCTCCAACATGTTGGAGATCCCAACGAGCGGGTCCTCTTCCTCCTCTCCGGGTTCCTCCTCTTGAGGAACCCTCACTCTCGGCTGCTGGTGATGTTCAAACAAAATGGTCCTAGTAATGGCCACCGACCTTCACTCTCGGCGTGTTTGGGCATTCTCACGTTTGCCCCCCTACACAAGTCAGTAATCAAATGCGGGAACGCGAACCCCGCATTCGTCCTACCTCTAATAAGGGTCTTGATTTGGCCGTTGATCAAACGGCCAACATCAATGGACCCACCAGTCATGATGGTGTAGGTCAAGACAGCCCTCTCCCAATTCACCGTGTTTTGGTGACTCGAGGGCATGAGACGTCCACAAACAAATTTATACACGGGCTTGGCCGTGTCTTGAAGGAAGGACTCTCTCATGGTGCGTGGTCCGTGAGGTGGGTTACGGTTATAGGACCACTCCACGCCAGGGAGAGCAATGACAACATTTACCACCTCGACAGGGATACGAGGGTGGAGGTGTGTGCTAAAGTGATCGGCACCAACCGCAAAGTTGGAGGTGCCAAAATGGGTGTTAATGCTTTGGGCGAAAAAATTAACTACTGTGCCCCTAACATTAACGGTGTCTAGCACACCGCCATCCATGCCAATGTCGCCATTGGCGTAGAATTCTCGGACAATGGGGACTACGGCGTCCTTAAGGAGAATCTAACAAATGTCCCCCACCTACGAGCCATCGAGCGGGGACGGATACCAAAGTCTTCACCTTGAATCCCCTTTCGGGCACCAAGGACTTGGAGAGTTTGTTGGTGTACCCTTTTTCGATGCTTCGTAGACAACTGATATCAAAATTGTGTTCTTCCTCCTGAGCGGGGCCGGAGGATGAAGAGCCGGTATTTCTACGCTTTCTAAACATTTTGTTTGAAATAAAATTTTAAAAACTACAAGTTTATCAATTAAAAATGTGTTTTAAAATTTTAAAATAAAAATTTATTCTAAAGCATGCAAAAATATATCTACGTTTAAAAATATCTAGAACGCTAGCATGCAAATAATTTACGTATGAATTTAAATAGGGTGTTAGGGTTACTTGTTTGCAGCCTTAATCGAGTGAATGCAGCCAGAGTGGAGCTTGATCTTCAACGGCAACAATGGTGGTTCTCTTCCTTCTTCTCTTTCAAAATCTTCAACTTGGTGAAGTGTAATGGTGGATGGGGGGGATGGAAGATGAAGAGTCTTGAGAGAGAGAGAGATCTTGAGAGTATATGCCGAATTAATGGAAGATCTGCTGGAATTTGGAAGGTATTTGGACTGCTGCTGCTGCTGAATGAAGAGGGAGGAGAGAGTTTCTGTGATTTCTGAAGAAGACAACCCGGTGGCCTTAAATAAGGGGACCTTGTGGTCGCAAGGTCTGCCACACCTTGCGTCCGCAAGGTGGACAGTCAAAGCGGTTGGGATTCTACATTCATTCCCCATGTCTGACACTTCACTGCACGAGATTCGTATTTACTGGGGACCTTGCGGTCGCAAGGTCCTTCACACCTTGCGTCCGCAAGGTGGACAGAAACTTCCACTCTTGTTTTTTTTTCTTTTCAGCTTTCAACAGTTTGCAGTTTTAACCTTCCGTTAACTTCCGTTATGTCTTGGATATTTCCTGTATGAAAAATCTAAACAAAATTCTAAACTAAAAATTATTAGTAACATATAAATACAACACTAAGATGTTTTTCTCCCCCAAACTTGGAATTTGGCATATTTAATTTAAAAATTAAATGTCCAAAAATAAAATTTAACGGAGAAAAGCATATTTAAACTAACTAAATAACAAATAACTTTCAAAATAGTGGGTTACCTCCCACTTAGCGCCTTTGTTTAACGTCTTGCGTCTCTCGACCAAACCGCAAGCCTAGTCTCTTGGTGGTTCATTGTCAGCCAAACGGATTAATTCAATTGTTCGTTCAACTGACATTGGCTCAAAATATGGCTTGAGTCGGTGTCCATTCACTTTAAACACTTCGTTATTTTTGGGGTTTTTTATATCAACAGCCCCATGAGGATAAATTGCATTATTCTAAAAAGGACCGCACCATTTGATTTTAACTTTCCGAATAACCTTAACCTAGAGTTAAACAATAATACTTTCATACCGGATGAAGCATTTTGTTGGCTAATCCCATGTCATGATACTTTTTGGTCTTTTCTTTATAAGTTTTCGCATTCTCATACAATTAAGTCGTGTTCTTCTAACTCATTTAACTCGAAACGATCTTTCTTCTCCGCCTAATGTTAAATCTAAATTCAATTCTTTAATTGCCCAATAGGCTTTATGCTCAATTTCAACTGGTAAATGGCAAGCTTTACCATATACCATCCTATATGGACTCATTCCTATGGGTGTCTTAAAAGCAGTTCGGTATGCCCATAAAGCATCCTTGAGTTTAGATTCCCAATCTTTACGATTAGGCCTAGCCTTTTCTAACACTACTTTTATCCGCCTATTGCTTACTTCTACTTGTCCGATGTTGTGGATGATAAGGTGTAGCTAACTTGTGAGTTACACCATGCTTTCTCTAAGAGGGGACACTATTTAACAACTTATTGGTAAAATGCGTCCTTGGTCACTTATTATGGCCTTAGGGACTCCATATCTAGCAAATAATTCTTCTACAAATTTGACTACTGTTTTACCATCATTATTCTTGGTTGCTACTGCTTCTATCCATTTAGAGACATAATCAACTGCTACCAAAATATATTCGCAATTATTGGACACAGGGAAGGGACCCATAAAATCAATACCCCAAACGTCAAAAATTTCAACTACTAAATTAACATGTAAGGGCATCTCGCTTTCTTTCCTATACCACCCTGCTTCTTTGACATTTATCGCATGTTCTCAGAAACAGCTTCACAATCTCTAAAAACAAGAGGGCCAATATGCACTGATTGCAAAATTTTTCTGAGCTTTATTACCACTAAAATGACCTCCACAAGAATATCCATGGCAAAATTCCATGATACCTTGTTGGTCTTTTTAAGAATACATCTTCTTATTAAAGAATCGAACAAATCTTATATAAGTGAGGAGCTTCCCAAAAATAATTTTTAGTTTCCGCTTAAAAATTTCTTCTTTTCGTAATGATCAAAATCCGATTAATGATATCGGACACATAATAGTTGACAAAATTGACAGCATACCAAGGGTCGAATCTTTAATGGCTAGGAGTTGTTCATCAGAAAATTATCATTTTATGGGACATGATCATCAAGAAATTGACGCTCAAGCAAGGGTGAAAATTTAACCTAGACAAGTGGTCGGCCACAACATTCTCGGTTCTCCTTTTTATCCTTGATAGTTATGTCAAATTCTTGTAACAATAACATCCATCTAATTAATCTTGGTTTAGCATCCTTCTTACTTAAGAGATATTTCAATGCAGAATGATCAGAAAAGATTATCACCTTTGATCCTAGCAAATATGATCTAAATTTTTCTAAAGCATATACTCGCTAAAAATTCATTTTCAGAGTGGTATAATTCAATTGAGCATCATTCGAGTTCTACTAGCATAATGGATCACATGAGGCTTTCTATCTACCCTTTGTCCTAACACGCTCCAATTGCAAAATCTGATGCATCACACATGATTTCAAAAGGAGTGACCAATCGAGGCGAGGATAAAATTGAGGCGAGTTAACTTTTCTTTTAATAAATTAAAAGCTTCTAAACATTCTTTATCAAAAATAAACTCTGTATCTTTTGCTAACAAATTACATAGAGGTTTACAGATTTTGGAAAAGTCTTTATAAATCTTCGATAAAACCAAAGATGGCCAAGAAAACTTCGAACTCCTTTAACTGAAGTGGGAGGGGTAGTTGTGAAATAACTTCAATTTTAGCTTTGTCAACTTCAATTCCTTTATTTGAAACAACATGCCTCTAAGACAATTCCATGTTTTACCATGAAGTGACTTTTCTCCCAACTTAAAGTTAAATTAGTTTCAAAAGATCTTTTCAGACGATGTAAGGTTTTCTAAACAAGGTGATCAAAAGAATTTCCGAAAACCGAAAAATCATCCATGAAAACTTCTACGCATCTTTCAACTAAATCTGAAAATATAGAAATCATGCATCTTTGAAAAGTAGGCGGTGCATTACACTAAGGCATTCTCTAAAAGTAAAAGTACCAAAGGACATGTAAAGGGTTGTTTCTCTTGGTCTTCACAGGTGCAACGAGGGATCGATTATATCGAGAAAAACGTCAAGAAAGCAATAATATTCATGCGCATATTTAATCTTTCAATTGGTCAATAAATGGTAAGGAAAGTGGTCTTTCCTAGTTGCCGCATTTAATTTACGCAAAATCTATACACATTCTATAACGGTTATAGTCCTCGTAAAGGAACTAATTCATCTTTATCATTTTAACAAGTAATTCGACTTCTTAGGAACTACTTGAGCAGGACTAACCCATTTACTATCTGATATAGGAGTAAATTATATACCCGCATCTAAGACTTAAAACTTCTTTCCTAACGACTTCTTCCATGTGTAGGTTAAGTCTTCTCTGTCTTTTCTCTAGAGGTTTACTACCTTCTTCTAAATGTATTTTATGCATACTATAGAGGGATTAATTCCTTTTAGATTCGACTAAGGACCATCCTAAAGCTTCTCTGTGTCCATAAGACTTTTAACAAACTTGCTTCTTGTGTTTTGTTAAATTAAATTTTGCTATAATATGTTACCTTCCCTAAAATGCATATTTTAAGTGGGATGGTAATGACTTTAATTCTTCGACTTTGGGAGGATTAATGGAAGCATAAATTCGAATTTTACTTTAATAGTTTCTTTTATTTTAGCCTCATTATTCTCTTCTTGCTTTTCTTCCTTAATATCTTCTATCTCAATATCTTTTTATCTCAAGATTCTTCAAAAGAGATTTTAGAATCTCTACTTCATCTCTTTGATTTCATAACTTTCTTCACTACTTTACCGACTTATCAGTGTATTTTACGATTCTACCTTTGTCTCTTTTTCATCTTTCTTTTTTACTAGCTTCAAGCTTTTCTTTTTCTATTCTTTCTTCCTTCCTCTATTTCTCTTTCAATTTCCTCAATGTCAATTTTTATGGGAGGATAGGGCTATCATCATAGACAATAAATCTATCTCTCTCATAATCTTCCTCTTCTTCAAAGTTTCGGTTGATAATTTTTCAATCTCATCTATTGAAAAACAGGGCACTTATGTCACTAGGTCTATTCATAGCATCAAACACGAGAAATTTCAACTGTTTCACCTAGGGTGACATTGTGAGTTTACCATTTTCACATTAATCATTGTATGCGGATTGCCATAAATGGTCGCCTAACAATATTGGGACTTCATTATTAGTGCATATCTTCCTTTCCATCTCTAGAACCACAAAGTCTCTTTGGTATGATTAATTTATCAACTTTGAACTAGGATATCTTCCACTATACCCAGGGATATTTAAGCGACGTCACTAATTGTAATTGCATATTAGTGGGTTTTAGTTCTCTAAACCTAATTGTTTATAGGCCAGAAAGGCATCAAATTAATACTTGCTCCTAAATCTAGCATTGCTTTCATCTTTTTAGAGCTTCCCAAGGAGACTTGGATATTAAAGCTACATGGGTCTTTCAACTTAGGTGGTAATTCGGGTTGTAAACAGAGGCTTCGTTTTCGAAACAACAATCTTTTTGTTGTTTTCAAACTTGTGTTTCTTAGAGTGAAGATCTTTGAAAAACTTTGCATAAGTGGAATATTTTTAATAACATTAAGCAAAGGTAAATTAACATTTACTTTGATAACATATTATAAATTTCCGTGAATTGTTTGTCCATTCGGTTTTCATAAGTCTTCTTGGAAAGCGGAATTGGAGGAACATAGGGTGGTGGAGCCACATAAGGTTCCTCTTCTTCTTGATCT
This sequence comes from Codonopsis lanceolata, assembly GCA_013146195.2. Lineage (NCBI taxonomy): Eukaryota > Viridiplantae > Streptophyta > Magnoliopsida > Asterales > Campanulaceae > Codonopsis > Codonopsis lanceolata. Next base: position 19,220 of record JABEVN020002421.1, read on the forward strand.
AACTCTTTTTCTACTTCAATATGTTATCTTTATTTTGAATTTCTTCTTCTTTTTCTTGTTCCTTATTTGGAACCTCTACTCTACTTCTACTTCTTTTTCTTCTACCTCTTGATTACTTAAATCATTAATCTTTATCACTATCACTATCTTTTCAATTTCTTTCCTATTACTTTTCAAATTTTCTCTTGTGGCATATTGGAAGAAGGATCGGATCACTTACCTCTTCACCTATCACCTTCCCACTTCGCGGGGACGGTGATTGACTTAGCTTGCTCAGTTTGACTAGGAACTTCCTTCTTCTCTTTTATTTGCTTCCGAACTTTCAATATGTTTCTTCAGATTTTCAATTTCTTCAAGCATGTACTTCATCAAAGTGCTTGACCTTTACTAGCTACTTGCTTGGGAACTTCTTCAATTCTCAACCGATTTTGATTTGGCAACCTGGGAGGTTGTGTGGTTGAGGTTGGAATTGTTGAGGTTGCAAAGGCTTATTTCCTCCCCAAGAAAAGTTAGGATGATTCCTCCAACCAGATTATATGTATTTGAATAGGGATCATTCCTTGGCCTTGAGGATACATATTCATAGCATTAGCCCTGCTCGTAATACATAGCACTTGACGGACAAAAATTAGTAGCATGAGAATATAATCCACATAGAGCACATGCTTCTTGAATTTGCCAATTTTCAAATTGAGCTTGTGTATTTGAATTATCTTGCAATTGATATAGGCTCCTATTTTTACCTCTAGCACTTTTCTCGTTGGGAATTAATACTTAGCATCTCAAATAATTTTTCTAGTGCTTCGGTGTCATTCTATTAATAGAACCACCAACTGCACTATCAACCATAGTTTGTAAACCTCGGCGAAAGACCATGATAAAATTGAAGCACTAACACATGTTGAGCCAAATTATGATGAGGACACATAATAAGCATTTTTAAATCTATCCCATGACTCATGGAATGTTTCACCCGTTCATTTTGGAATGACATGATTTGTTTTCTATACTGTAAGAGATGCATGTTTGTAAAATTTGCTCATAAACAAATCATATAATTGTGCCCAAGTAAAAACACTCTGCTTGGTGTTAGGTTCATAAACCATCTCTTTGCCAATTTTTTAATGCACGGAAAATATTTCATTTTAATTTGATCTTCACCAACCCTCCTAAAGGAAAAGTACTCATCATGTATTCATATTCTCTTAAGAAACCGACAGATCTTCATGGGCATCCCATGAAAAGATGGTATGGCATTAAAATAATGTCCTTTAACTCAAAATTCCTAACAAAGATTCGGCAAGACTAGACATGATGTCACCACATTTAATGAAGGTCTACTAAAGTCATTAATAGTTCTTTGATTTACTACTACTTCCATATTTCTTCTTGCGTGCTCTTCTTGTCTTTGATTCCTATTGACTGGGTCAACTAGGTTTTCGTGATTACGAATATTGTTATTTTCTTCCATTGTAGGATCAACCTGAGGATCCTCTCGATCTTGGCGGTCTTGATTATCGTGCTCGAAGCTAGATTTTCAAAATATCTTTGGTATCTTTTAACAATATTTATATCTTGATCTAAGTCTACCAATTCAGATTTAAAGATCTACGAATTGCATGCAAATAAATTAAAGCAATTTAAAACAAATAACTATTAAAATAAAATAAAATCTTTTGTATTTTTATTTTTTATAAAAACGTAAAATTAAACTAAAAACTAAATTAAATTAAAAACTACGCTACCTACAAACTAACTACGTGAACTAGCTTGTCAAGAACGGCGCCAAAAACTTGATCGATGTTTTATTTTATCTATTTCCTTGCAAGTGTACAAGACTATTATAGAATAGACTTAAGCAAGGGTCGAACCCACGAGACAAGTGATCACGAACAGGCAAGGATTATAGATAGCAAATTATTAACCTAAGGGGGTTTTATGTTTAATTCTACTCTAAATTACTAGTTATAGATGTTTAACTAATTAGAAGAATAATGTATATGAAGATCTTATGGTGAGTGGAAATCTAGGATTCTCGGGTTTCACTTATATCTCCTTTATGTTCAATTCATAATAATGTCATTCAATGTCTTGGGTTCGCTCACTAAAAATAGATATAGTCTGTTGAACAATTGGTTCATTCTCCATCCCCATAAAATTCATCCATTCTATATCCTAAGCACGGGAACTGCAATCTAGTCTGTCACCTAGATTTATGATCTATCTGTCACCTAGATCATGTAAGAACTCTGTCCTAACTTATCACTCTC
>JABEVN020002422.1:0-21483 GCA_013146195.2 Codonopsis lanceolata
ATTTTAAGTCTTGATATCTTATTATTCAAAACTTCGATTTGGACAAATAAATATATCATTTTTGATCCTCTCCACTGGGTAGAGCATTTGTAGTACATCGTCAACAAACAAATACACGTAAAAAATTCGTGCCAAGTTTTATTTCTTTCACTAAAAACACTAATTTTTCAATAATTGAAGGGTATCCCACATTGGTTAGAAATTGATGTTGGTTTCAAAACTTCTATTATTAAGTACCAATAGAGAAGAAATGTATCATACATTGGTTGGAAAGTGATGTTAATTTTTCAAAGTCACTAAAACCAAAGTTTTAAAACTTCCACATGGATGCTTTAGAATGAAGATTTATTCAAAGGTGGTGAAGTGGCACAACCATAGTGATCCTCACCAACTTTATATATATATATATATATTTATTTACCATTATTACCAATACAAGATGTATATCTCACATTGGCTAGAAAATGATGTTTAGTTTAAATTATTTTATATTATTACCAATAAAAGATATGTATAACACATTGTTTAAAAAAGAAAATGTTAGATTTTAAGTCTTTAGACTAAAACTTTCACTTTACAAGAGATATATATATCTCATAGTTTACAAAATATTCTACTATTATTACCAATAGAAGATATGTATTAAACATTGGTTAGAAATTGATGTAATATTAAATACTATTATTAATTACTAATTGAAAAAGATGTATCATACATTTGTTATAAAGTGATGTTGGTTTTCAAAGTTTTTGATAAAAGACTTCTACAATTATTGGTTAAAAATGATATTGATTTTAATTATTTTTGATTATATAAAAGACTTACTATTATTAGCAATAGAAGATATATATACTTTTGGTTTTCTAGCCATTAGCTAATAATAATACAATAATAATCAATATGATAAGGGGTATTAGTATTAGTATATATAACTTCTTCTATTTTCAATAGTAGAAGACTTATATTTAAAAACTTTTACAACTAACATTACTTCTAACCAATGTGAGATAAAACTCTTCAAGGTTAGATATTACTTCTAATGACTCACTTTTAGCATCATACTTTAAACTTTGATATCTTATTCATCCAAAACTTGATTTGGACAAATAAATATATCATTTCGATGTTTTTGCCGAGTAGAACACATTTGCACAATTACATTTTGTCAACAAACAAATGACAAGTAAAGAAATTTGTGCCTCAAGTTTACAATTTCTTTCACTAAAAACATTAATTTTTAATAAGTATTATACTTTAACTCTTGATATCTTATTCATCCAAAACTTCGATTTGGACAAATAAATATATCATTTTGATGCCTCTTAAGTAGAACACATTTACGCAATTACCTTCGTCAACAAACAAATGACACGTAAAAGAAATTCGTGCCTCAAGTTGCACAATTTCTTTCACTAAAAACACTAATTTTTCAACAATAGAAGAGATGTATCCCATTGGTTAGAAATTGATGTTGGTTTTAAAATTCTATTATTAAGTACCAATAGAAGAAATGTATCAAACATTGGTTGGAAAGTGATGTTGATTTTCAAAGTCACCTTCCATATGGATGCCTTAGAATTAAGATTTATTCAAAGGTAGTGAGGTGGCACAACCATAGTACTCCTCACCAACTATATATATATATATATATATATATATATATATATATATATATATATATATATATATATATATATATATATATAATATTTTACCATTATTACCAATAGAAGATGTATATCTCACATTGGCTAGAAAATGATGTTGAGTTTAAATTATTTTATATTATAAAATAGAGATGTATAACACATTGTTTACAAAAGAAAAAATGTTAGATTTTAAAGTCTTTAGATTAAAGACTTTCACTTTAAGAGATATATCTCACATTGTTAAAATATTCTTATTATTACCAATAGAAGAGATATATTAAACATTGTTGATAGAAATTGATATACGTATTAAAAATACTATTATTAATTACTAATTGAAAAGATGTATCATACATTTGTTATAAAGTGATGTTGGTTTTCAAAGTTTTTTGATAAAAGACTTCTACAATTATTACCAATAGAAGATGTAAATCTCACATTGGTTAAAAAATGATATTGATTTTTAATTATTTTAGATTATATAAACGACTTACTATTATTAGCAAAGAAGATATATATACTTTTGGTTTTCTACCCATTAGCTAATAATAATACATAATAATAATCAATATGATAAGGGTATTAGTATTAGTATATATAACTTCTTCTATTGTCAATAGTAGAAAACTTATATTTAAAAACTTTACAACTAACATTACTTCTAACCAATGTGGGATAAAACTCTTCAAGGTTAGATATTACTTCTAATGACTCACTTTTAACATCATACTTTAAGCTTTGATATCTTATTCATCCAAAACTTGATTTGGACAAATAAATATATCATTTCGATGTTTTGCGAGTAGAACAAATTTGCACATTACTTTTTGTCAACAAACAAATGACACGTAAAGAAATTTGTGCCTCAAGTTGCACAATTTCTTTCACTAAAAACATTAATTTTTAATAAGTATTATACTTTAACTTTTGATATCTTATTCATCCAAAACTCGATTTGGATAAATAAATATATCATTTTGATGCTCTCACCGAGTAGAACACATTTGCGTAATTACCTTAGCCAACAAACAAATGACACGTAAAGAAATTCGTACCTCAAGTTGCACAATTTCTCTCACTAAAAACACTAATTTTGTTAACAAGTATTAAATTTTAAGTCTTGATATCTTATTATCAAAAACTCGATTTTGACAAATAAATATATCATTTTGATGCTCACCAGAGTAGAACACATTTGCACAATTACCTTCGTCAACAAACAAATGACACGTAAAAGAAATCGTGCCTCAAGTTGCACAATTTCTTTTACTAAAAACACTAATTTTTCAACAATAGAAGAGATGTATCCCACATTGGTTAGAAATTGATGTTGGTTTAAAAAATTCTATTATTAAGTACCAATAGAAGAAATGCATCATACATTGGTTGGAAAGTGATGTTGATTTTCAAAGTCACTAGAAAACCAAAAGATTTTAAAGCTTCCACATGGATGCTTTAGAATGAAGATTTATTCAAAGGTGGTGAGGTGGCACAACTATAGTGCTCCTCACCAACTTTAAAAAAAAAAAATATATATATATATATATATATATATATATATATATATATATATTATAATAATAATAAAATAAAAGATTTTTTTACCATTATTACCAATAGAAAATGTATATCTCACATTGGCTAGAAAATGATGTTGAGTATAAATTATTTTATATTATTACCAATAAAAGAGATGTATAACACATTGTTTAAAAAAGAAAATGTTAGATTTTAAAGTCTTTAGACTACAAATTTTCACTTTTACAAGAGATGTATCTCACATGGTTAAAAAATATTCTACTATTATTACCAATAGAAGAGATGTATCACACATTGGTTAGAAATTGATGTTTGTATTAAAAATATTATTATTAATTGCTAATTGAAAAGATGTGTCATACATTTGTTATAAAGTGATGTTGGTTTTCAAAATTTTTTGATAAAAGACTTCTACCATTATTACCAATAGAAGATGTATATCTCACATTGGTTAAAAAATGATGTTGATTTTTAATTATTTTAGATTATATAAAAGACTTACTATTATTAGCAATAGAAGATATATATCACACATTTGTTATAAATTGATGTTGGTTTTAAATTACTATTATTACCAATAAAAGAGATAAATCTTACATTGGTTAAAAAGTGATGTTGATTTTAAAAGTGTTTAAATAAAAAGACTTCTACTTTTATCATTAATAAAAGAGAAGAGAAGAGATATATCTCATTATATAGAAAGAGATGTTGCTTTTTGATATTTTTTTAGATAAAAAAACTTCTACTATTATTACCAAATGATGAGATGTATTACACATTGGTTAGAGAGTGATGTAGGTATTAAAAGTCTTTTTATAAAAGACTTAATACCAATAGAAAAAAATATGTATTTCACATTAGTTAGGAAAGTGATATTAAATGTTTTTAGATAATGTATATCACATTGGTTACAAAGAGATCCACATTATTTAAAAACATATATTGGTTATAAAATTTATAGATAAACAAATTTTTATGCTATTATCAATACAAGAGATGTATCACACATTGTTTACAAAGAGATGTTGGTTTCAAAACTATTTAAGATAAAATAATACTACTATTATTATTTTTATGTTATAACCAATAGAAGAGATGTATCTCACATTGTTTAGAAAGAGATATTGATTTCAAAAGTTTTTATATAAAAGACTATTATTATTACTATAGAAGAATGCATCTCACATTTGTTAGAAATTAATGTTGGTTTTAAAAATACTATTATTACCAATAGAAAAGATGTATACCACATGATTAGAAAGAGATGTTTGTTTAGAAAAAGATGTTTGTTTTAAAAGTATTTAGATAAAAGTTTTAAACTTTTATTACCAATAGAAATAGAAAAGAAGTATCTCACATTGTTAGAATACTACTACTATTATTATTTTTATGTTATAACCAATAGAAGAGATGTATCCCACATTGTTTAGAAAGAGATGTTGATTTCAAAAGTTTTTATATAAAAGACTATTATTATTACTATAGAAGAATGCATCTTACATTTGTTAGAAATTAATGTTGGTTTTAAAAATACTATTATTACCAATAGAAAAGATGTATACCACATGGTTAGAAAGAGATGTTTGTTTAGAAAAATATGTTTTTTTAAAAGTATTTAGATAAAAGTCTTAAACTTTTATTACCAATAGAAATAGAAAAAGTATCTCACATTAGGTTACAAAGAAATGTATCTCACATTATTTATAAATGAGTATTGGTTATAAAAGTCATTAGATAAAGATATATTTTGTTATTACCAATAGAAAATATGTATACCACATGGTTAAAATGTGGTGTTGATTTTAAAGTCTTTAGATAAAAGACTTAAACTTTCATTACCAATAAAAATACAAAATAAGTATTTCACATTGTTTAAAAATGAATTATGATTTTAAAAGTTTTTAACAAAATGACTTCTAATATTATTATCAAGTTAAATGTTAATTTTAAAAGTCTTTAGATCAAAAAATTATTATTATTATTAATACAAAATATGTATCTCACGTTAGCTAGAAACTTATATCAATTTTAAAAGTATTTAGGTAAAATAATCGTTTAATATTAGTAACAATAGAAAAAAAATATAAACATGGAAGAGATTAACAATCTAATTATAATGTCTAAAAGTTATATTATTATTATAAAAATATATATATCCCACATTGTACCAAGTGCAGCACGGACTAAATAACTAGTGTATTAAAAGTAAAAACTCTAATCTCACACCCTCTCCTTCCCTCTTCTCTCGGTGCACGTTCTCATCTCTTGCACCACTATAATAGCTGCCATCTTTAGCACAAATCCTTCCCACTTTGGTCATGCCTATCACATTTTTGGCGATGTCTTCCTTCGATTCAAGCCAAACTTCATCTCCTCGATCTTCCTCATTCTTTCCCTTGCAAAAGTCAAGGCATAAAGTAGAAATATGAGGCTATAGTCTATACTTACTAAAAATCATTGTAAAAATATATGCGATTAACAAAAAACTTAAAACCCTTATCGATGAATTCATCAGAAAGAGAGACGGACTTGAATGAAGAAAAATGGTAAAGCAATGATATCCTTCGAACTAATTATACTACTTTCCTTACAACTAAACTTCGAAGAAGAAGCGCAAAGTTGTTTTAGACAAGAACATTCTTGCCCTTGAAGAATTAGTTGTAAGGGTTATAAATTAGTTGTAAGGCTAGCAATGTTGTCATTATGATTTGTCTCATAATTAAATTTAGAATATATTAAATTTATTTTTTTATCCTTCTCTTTCTTCCATCAACCCCATCATTCATAGACAACCACCATTACCACCACTACCACCTCAAATAACACCATTAGCCCAAAAATCAAATTTCGATTTTATCTTATTGCTTTGTCTAATTCCTTACTCTTTTGTTCAATGTCCTATTCCACCTAAATGATCACCACGCCATGCTTACATCGCCCCACCACCACCACCTAACTACCACCACCAAAGATCCCTATTCAATGTCTCACTTTTGTCCTCTCTCGTCCATTAGTGTTGAAAAGAGTGATGAAAAATCATATATATGAGGATTATGTTGGTCATTAAGATTGTGGCACAAAGTGACATTTGATTATAATTTCATCATTTAGTTTGTCATTTGGTATTTAAAATATTTTTTCAAAGCAAAAAAAAGTTATGTCAATAATCTAAAGTTAGTTATACTTTGTCTTATATTTAAATTAAAAGTTTAAAAATGCATTAATCCAAAAAATGAAATTTAAATTTTATTTAATTAATTTTATATCTTTCACTTTCTTTCGTCAACCCCATCATTCATATACTCACCACCACCATCACTTCCACTTCAAATTTCACCATTGGTCCAAAAAGTTAATTTTTGATTTGATTTGATTTCTTTTTCTAATTCCCGACTCCTTTCTTCAAAGTAACCCACTTGAAAAACCCATCAATTATACACACCACCACCACAACCTTAAATTTCACTTTTTACAAACTCAAATTCATTTTTTTGAATTTTCAAAATTTTAAATTGAGCTGAAAACCCATATGGATATTTTAAAATTTGATGATTTAGAAATCTCATAACGCCGTATTTCATCTAAACCACCACCGTTATCCCTACAATCATTGCCACCACCACCACCCCTAACACCACCATCCCTGGGTCATTAGTACTTTATCACCATCACCAAGAAACGCAATCACCTCGCATTGCTCAAAAGGAGACAAAGTAATCTCTTTAGCCTCTAATTAATCATAGTACTCTCTCATTAAACGTCTCTCATTTCTTAGTTCCTATCAACTTTTGGTGTCAAAGTACTAAGCAATGATAGAATCTAATTTAGAATGGGACTACTGGAAAGAATGTCGATTGGTGACAGTCTCCTTCAATTAAAGGAGAGTTGCGGTAGAATAAACTCGATAGCCATGGGAGGGGAATATAGAGATTATCACGTAAGTACATCGAAGTTCTATGAAGAAGAGCAAGCAAGTTAAGAAAAAAAAAAGGTTAAAGGTTTGGAACCCAATTATGGAAATGAGTAAAATATTTTGAACCCAGTTATTTGTGAGTACTAACTGTGGTTTTGTTTGTAATATCTATAAGTTAGGAACAATATGATAGTTTTTAAGGCCGCTTGTAGTAGTTTGAAAATTCAAACAATTAAATTGTAGATTTTAGCTTTCTTTTGTAACAAAACGCACACATTCATCAATTGGTTCATCATTTTCTTCATCTTATGGACATTATGACACATTTTCTTAAGTCATTTCTCTTAGCTTATTCAATGGAAATAATTAAACACACTACATATTTTCTCAATATCTCGATACTCACCAACAAATCTATTATTATAGTAACAATTTTTCATATATCTATAATGTCTTTACTGAACATATTAAGAAAGTAAAATCAGATTATTTTTTAGTTTCAAATAAAGTTTTAGTCTATCGACTGAGTTAGGGTATTTTTATCATTTTAGAAAATATTGGACGCATTTTTAATGATAATGGTCGGATGGAGAAAATGATAAGAAAAAAATAAAAATACAAGACGAAATAAATACAATTCTAAACTGTAGGACGTAACTTTATAATAGGTGCAAGTCAAGGTATCAAATTATTATTTGATTATTAATAGAGTTAATTAGTCTATGACAAATTTATTTGTTTGACCTTAATTAATGGTGAGTGATTTATTATATTTGAGGCTATTTTTGTCGAAAAAATATTTTTGTTATGATAAATTTACTTGTTTTGTCCTTAATTAAATGGTGGGGGGTTTATTTGGTGAAAAGTTATTTTTTCCATCTATTAATTTGTAAGAAACAACTTTGTCTTTTATATGTAGACAGATATTGCATATTCGTTTTTTTTCCGCTATGAGTTACTTGTTTTTATTTGGAGTTATTTTTGGATTGAATTTGTAGAACATCCGATGGAGCCAATCTCGTTTGGTTCCGGGATCGGGGTCGTCATAATTAACCCAACTTTGAGGCCTCAAGGACTTGATCTAACATTGATGAAAGCTATGCATTGTGGAAAGACGATTTTGACCCCAAATTTCCCAAGCATAACTGAAACTGTGGTGTTGAGTGAAACATTTGGTTATAGTCGAACAATACAGTGTTCTTCGGCCAACTGTGATCAAACAATATAAAATTATTTAGTGTTAAGACGTTTCACTTACACCAAATAATTTGTGGGTTTGAGTCGCCGTGGGGATAAGTGGGAAATCACTATTGATCCTCTTATTAAAAAAAAAAGAAAATAAATATCACGTAGTAGTATAACCAATAATCAATAACCAAAAGCACTCATACTAATCAATTAACAATAAACAAAATACTCAAGGAGGAGAATAATATTTTATTAAACAAATTCTAACCTTAACAATTACAATCCCTTGTGTGAACAAAACTCCATGGATCAAGGCCCTTTGGAATCCGCAACCCCAATAAAATCTCACCTAATATTTTATAATCCTTCAAATATAATAAGGTTCCTCAACCCATACATTTATAATACCCATAATAAATCATAAACTAATTAGGAAACACAATACTAATTGACCACTAAATTATAAGTAATAAAAACTTCTAAACAAATAATAATTCTAGTTAGATCGTGTTTGGATTAATAGCCAACATTGCCTCCCTTAAACCAAGCTCATTGGTCCATCGCCATCTCAAGTAATAATGTTTAACGCAATCTTGCGGTTGTCGATATCTCGTACATTTGAATTCGAACATCGGTCTTCATCTTTACTCGCGTTTGAGGATAAACTTTATATATGATATACAACTTCTTGACTTGTTCCTCACCATAAAAATAATATTCCATGTTGACACATTCATCTTAAAACTCACCAATGTAGTTTTTATCCAATCCAACATAACCACCAATGCATGATTTTGAGAGCTTTATACAATCTTCACTGTTCACTTGAAGAAAATACAAATTTTCTTTTTTAATCAAATCTTTAAATCCATCAATTAAATAACCAAAACAATAATTCAACAACTCAATTTTGGTAGAACTTAAATTAGGACTAAGTTATTTTTCAAGATCAAGAAACTCAATAGGAGTATTATGTAAATACAACCACCGGAAGATGACAAAGAAGGAAGATCAATTCAGTGAAAGAACTTGGTGGAAAAGATTATTGTGGGACCGGAAGTATTAACCATAATACACGACAACCAAGGAAAAATTACCACACAAAGATTGTTTAGAGCTATTGTATTTAATTGCTTGCTTTGAGATGGAATATTGAAGAGAGAATGTGAGTGGAGAGCTACAGCAGAAACAAAACAAAGAGAACAGAACACACACAATTGTAGGGTTTAAATTATTATGTCTCTTATTATAAAATCTCATTGACACACATATTTATAATATCCAATTAGGTTAAAAATGAATACATAAATAAATAAATTTTTATCTAAGCGGACTTGGTTTAGATCGGCATTGCCTCCTTTGAACCAAGTCTTCAAACTTAATCATGCCCAACATAGTTTTCAACTTTCAAAATAGCTCGGTCTTCAATGACTTCGTAAAAATATCTGCAACTTGATCTTCAGTCTAACAATACTCAATCATGATCTCTTTATCACGAACCAATTCACGAATGATGTGAAACTTGATGTCAATATGCTTGCTTCGACCATGAAAAGCTGTATTCTTCGACAATGCAATCGCCAACTTGTTATCATATAAAATCTTCATTCGACCATCTTGCTTAAATTGTAGAACATTGAGCAATCTACGCAACCACACTGCATGAGTTGCACTACTCATTGCTTCCATGTATTTTGCTTCAACTATAGAGAGAGAGACAACCTATTTTTTCTTTGAAGACCAAGAAACTCAATGGGAGTATTATTTTCAACATTCTGAACAATCTTTAAAGCAACAAACTCAAAATCTCAAGTACCAAACAAATTCATAAATTCCATATATTTCTTTTCCTCACCCAATTTTTCATCTTCTACTAACAAATTCTCAACACTAAAATACTTGAGAAAGTAATTCTTCAACATCTGTCATATCACCAATATTACCAAAAACAACTGAATTTTCGATCGATTCTCTCTCCTTTGTGTCACCACATGTAGCTTCAATTACAAACTCTTCCTCCTTTGTATCTCCATCAAATTCAAAACTTTCTTTTCCATCATCTTTCTCTTTCAACTCCTTTCCTTTTGTCTTAAAATCTACCATATCTTTTTTCCTTTCTTCAATTGCTTTTTCCTCATCCATCTTCTTCAAAATTTCTTTCATCTCTTCTATTTTCTTTAAATGTCTTCTTTGTTTCTCAACCGTAAACTTACCTTCGTAATAATTCATTGTCCAATATTCATTAGAAATAATTGAACCTACAAACTATTTTAAATCATGCTCAAGTTTCTTTCACTCCTCATAATCTCTCTTCTCTCTTACTATAAAAGTCAAGCTTATTTATTACAATTTAATTGATAGACAAAAATAACCCTTCACCAAATAAACTACCCACCATTTAATCAAGGACAAAACAAGTAAATTTACCATGACAAAAAGTAATGTTTGGACAAAAATAGCCCTAACTATAATAAATCACTCACTATTAATTAAGGTTGAACAAGTAAATTTATCACAGGATAATTAATTCCATGAATAATTAAATAATAATTTGATCCCTTGACTTGTAACTATTTTAAAGTTATGTCCTACATTATTGAAATCTATTAATTTTGTCTTGTATTTTGATTTTGTTATCATTTTCTCTCTCTACCATTATCGTTACAAATATCGTCCAATATATTCTAAAATGACAAAAATATATTTACTCAAGAGACTAAAATTTTATTCAAAACTAAAAAATATTTGAAACTAAAAATAATATATTTTTATTTCTTTATTTCTTAAATATATATATGTTCGGGAAATACATTATTAGATGTATATAGAAAATTGTAGCTATAATGATAAATTTGTTATTAAGTATCAAACTATTAAGCAAATCTGTAGCGTGTTTAGTTATTACCCATGAATAAACTAAGAGAAACGGGTTAAGCAAAGGTGCCATAATGTCAAGAAGATTAAGAAAATGAAGAACCAATTGATGAATTTATGCGTTTTATTATAATAGAATGCTAAAATCTACTATTTACTTCTTTAAATTTTCATACTACTACAACAGCTTTTAAAACTATCAATGGTCCCTAACTTATAGATATTACAAACAAAACCAATGTTAGTAATCGCAAATAACTGGATTCAAAATATTTTACTCATTTTCATAACTGGGATCCAAACCTCTAACATCTTTTGGTCTTAATTTGCTTGCTCCTCTTCATCGGACTCGAGGTAGTTACATGTGAAAATCTCTATATTCCCTCCTCTGGCTATCGACTTTCTTTCTTCTACCGCAACTCTCATTTTATTGAAATATGTTGTCACCAACCGACATCTTTTTAAGTAGTCTCATCCTAAAATTAGATTTTCTCCTTACTTAGTAATTTACACAAAAAATTTATTGAAACTAATTAGAAATGAGAGATGCTTAAAGAAAGAAGTTCGACTAAACGGAAGTTAAAGAGATTTTATGTCTCCATTTAGGCAAGGGGAGGTGAGTGCATTTCTTGGTGATGGTGATAGTGGTGTTGACGACTGCAAGGATAGGGGCCGTGATGATGGTGATTGTAGGGATGCCAGTGGTGTTTTAGATGAAATACAACATTGTGAGATTTCCAAATCATCAAAATTTCAAAGATCCATATGGGTTTCAGTTTCAATTTGAAAATTTGAAAACTTAAAAAATTAAATTTGAGTTTGTAAAAAGTAAAATTTAAGGTTGTGGTGGTGGTGTGTCCATAAATGATGGCTTTTGCAAATGAGTTACTTTGAAGGTAGGAGTAAGGAATTAGAAAATGAAATAAAATCAAATCAAAAATTAACTTTTGTGCTAATGGTGAAATTTGAGGTGGTAATGGTGGTAAGTTTACGAATAATGAGGTTGACGGAAGAAAGTGAAGGATGAAATAATAAATTGAATAGAATCTAAATTTCATTTTTTTTGGAGTAATGCATTTTTTTCGCCTTTGAATTTAAAATGAGACAAAGTATAACTATTGAACTAATTATTTATTATTTTAATTAAAATATATTTTAAATATCAAATGACAAACTAAATTATGAAAATATAATCAAATCTCACTTTGCGTCACATGTAAAATATGACCAAAATAATCCTAACATGTATGATTTTCCATTACTGTTTTTAACACCCATGAATGTTAGAGGACAAAGTCGGACAAATATAAAAATTATGTATGAAAGTGAGACATTATAGGTTGGGAAAGACATTATAAGAGGTATATGAAAAAATGTAACTATAATAATATATTTGTTGATGAGTATCAAGATATTAGGCACTTATGTAGCATGTTTAATAATTACTTGTGAATAATCTAAGAAAATGCATTAAGGCAAGGTGATATAATGTCAAAAAGATTATAAAAAATGGAGAACTTCGTTGACAAATCTTTGCGTTTTGTTAGAGAAGAACACTAGAATATATAGGAGATACGTTTGAAGGAAGCAGTTCGATTTAATGGAAGCTAACTATATTTTATTTTTTCATTTTAGCAAGGCAAGGTGAACGTATTTCTTGGTGGTGGTGATACCGGTAGTGGTAGTTGTAGGGATCTTTGTGGTGGTTAGGGTAATGTGGTGGGGCGATGTAACCATGGCGGTGGTGGTTTAGGTGTGGAATACGATATTGTTAGATTTCCAAATCATCAATTTTTCAAATCTTCATATGGGTTTGAGTTTCAATCATCAAATTTAAAAATTCAAAAAAATTGAATTTAGGTTTGTAAATAGTGAAATTTAAGGTTCTGGTGGTGGTGGGTTTATAAAAATAAAAATAAAAATAAATAATTTTTGGGTTAATGATGTTATTTGAGGTGGTAGTGGTGGTAATGGTGGTGGGTCTATGAGAAATGAGGTTGATGGAAGAAAATGAAGGATAACAAAATAAATTAATTAACTTCTAAATTTCATTTTTTTGAGAGTAATGTATTTTTTTAACTTTAAATTTAAATATGATACAAATTATAATTATAACATTGCTAGCCTTACAAGTAATTTTTTAACTTTCCTTACAACTACTAAGTCTTGTAAGGATAGTATTTTCCTTATAATTATACCAAATTACAATCCATCCCCCCAAAGTATCTACCAAATCCCATAGTGCACCCTATTGCTAAGGTTTGTCCTATAATGATATCGGCGTTATATTTTTTTTCATATTTTCCACCCTAGCATGACAACGGTTAGAAAAGTCATGTTAAATAACGCGTGATCTTCCACGATGTTAACTCGAGGGAAATATTAGGAATTCGATGTAAACTTCGGTGTCCTTAAAGTTCAAATGTTAAAATGGAGTAGGGTCCACAATTCCATTTTTTCTAACTGAAAGAAAATCTAAAGAAAAGACCAACCATTTTTTCCGATCTTCACTTTCCACAACTAAAATTAACCCATAACCCAAGGTTTCTTTTGTCCACTCCCTTCAAATTTTCTCTTAAATTTCTCTCTTAACCCAGATGATAGATATGCATTTTTCCATTTCATTGTCAATTTTCTTATCTTGATAATGAAAAAAAAAGTAAGCAAAGATATGAAAAAAAAACTCTTACCCATAGTTACACGTTCCATCTTCAATTTCATGTATGAAATTGGATCCACGTACCCACCTTCTCTGGTGAAATCCATCCACCATTGAAATCAATCAATTTCGCATCCCCCTTCATCCTCTTACATGACTTTACCTTTACTTTATCTCTCCTAATTCTTTAAATAAACCAACCTGACTGTCATGGCCACTTCTATGAGGTCAAAATCATCTAAAGTCATAGCTTCTTCAACATCTTCTCAAATTTGATACTTTGTTTTAAACCATATGCATATCATTGTATGCACAATTTTCTCCATAAAATTGAAGAGTATTTCAATAAAACCCATAACTATTTCTTTTTATTCAAGCTCGTCTCTCTCTCTTTGATGAACTCGTCAATAAGGTTTATGGGTTTTCTGTCAATTGCATGTTTTTTCAAGGGTTTTTAGTAAGTACACTCTATAGCCTTTGATTTCTACTTTAAGCACAACTTTTGCAGGGGAGAGAATGAGGGAGATCGGAGATGGAGCATGGGTAGAGTCGAAGGAAGATGATGCTAGAATTATGATAGGCGTGACCAGAGTGGGAAGGGTTTGGGCCGGATATGGGAACTTGCACCCAGAGAAGGCGGTGGCTATGGTGGGGTGAACTGGAGATTACAGCTATTATGGTGGATTTGGAGACGAGAACTTACACTGGGAGAAGAGAAAAGGAGAGGGTGTGAAATTAGAGTTTGTACTTTTAATACATTTTCTCCTTAACCGAGATAAGAGAAATAACATTTTTCACCGATGCACGTGGAAAGACCACGTCTTTGCTTTAACGTGAATTTTCTAACGTCCCGGGTGGTAGGGTGGAAAATGGGGGGAAGTAAAGTCAAATATCATTATGAGACAAACTTTACATAGGGGTAAACTGTAACGCCCCATATTCTTGCATGTGCATTCTATACTTGTCTTCTTACTTTCTTGGTTGATTGTGAGCATGTTTACTTGTTATATAAATGTTTTAGAATCATTCATAGATCATTCTAGAAGTCCATAACATGTTTAGAATCATATAAACTTGTTTGTAGAATCGCCGGTTTGATCGCGTTGAATTTAGCCTTAGCGATTCCTCTCATTGCTCGTATTTGCTTCTATTTCGACGTACGAAGTGTTCGTTGAGTTCTTAGCTTTATATTCAAGTCTTAATCAAGTTGAAACAAACCTTTTTCATGCCCAAGACATCCTAGTTTGATTGGCGTTTGATTGTAGTTTAATCCGTTGTTCATTTGTCGCGTGGTTCGCGCCTTGTCCTAGCTTGTTCCGGGGTTGTTCGGTGCTTCCGACTTGTTTTGAGTAGGGTTAGACCTTAGAATGGTTGCCCAAAAGTTTGGGACCATTTAGATCAAGTTTGAATCAAGTTTTAGAGGTTCTGGAGCCGAGGCGGCCGCATGGGAGCTGGTGAGGCGCCCGCCTCAAATGCAGGGAGCAATTGCTGAATGGTCTGAACTTTGGGAGAGGCTCAGTAGTTGAGGCGGCCGCATGGGGCTTGGTGAGGCGCCCGCCTCACTTGTTTTTTTCTGGTGATTTCCTCCTGTTCGAATTTGACGATTTGTTCACTTCAAACCCCTACTTAAACCTATCCTAAACCTCCCTAACCCTTCCTACTTAAGTCCTAACATCCCTAACTAATTTTAATGATGGATTAAGAAGGCTTGTTGATCATCCAAACCTTATCCTAAGAATCTCAAAGGGACCACAAGTGGTTGACACATGTCCCACTCAAGAATTAGACCAATATAAGCCCCAATTGATTTTTGACCCTCATTCTCACCTCTCTCTTCCAAAAACGAATTTCATCTCTCTCAAGGTTCTTCCATGGCTTCTTGGAGCTAAACCCTTCATCTTCATCAACCATTCATCATTTGCCCAAGAGCCTTTCATTAAAGTTGAAGAGCTCATCAAGGGGAGCATTTCCATCCGAATAGTTTCTTCTATTTCCTTCTTTGGTGAATAACTAGTAAGTTACCTTCTTTATCTTCTTCTTCTTTTAGTTCTCATTGACCCTAAGGAAGCAAAGTCTATGTTGGTTGAGGTCAATGAGGGCACTTGTATGCTTCATATGCTATATTCTTGTATGTTGAAGTTGAGCTTGCTAGGAGCATGATTAGATGATTTCCTACCTATGAATGTTTATAATACTCTTCCATCTTGTCTATTTAAGGTTTTGAGCATGTTAAAGCCATGTATGATATTTATGTTGGAAGTGTTGATTTATGAGAATGCCCTAGTTATGCCTTCTTGAAATGTTGTGAAAGTGTTATGTGTTCTATTCTAAATTTTGGACTCTATGATGAACTTGGATCACTTTGCATTGCCTTGGTGAGTTTAATACCTTGTTGAACCTAGAATTGACCTAGGTTGGGTTATGAAGCATATAGCTTCAATTTCTCCAAATTTGGGAATTTAGAGCAAAGACTCAACGGAGTCGACTTTGGGAATATTTGAACGTGTTGAACCCTAGTTTCAATCCCTACGAAGTTTGGACACCGTTTGATTGGTTTACTCAAGTATGAGATTGGTTTGATTGTTTATAACAAGTTTCTATGAAAGGTTGGTTTTGTGCAATTTAATTGCCTTGATATGATTTTATAGTAGAGATTGATACCCTACTTGGTTGGTCGAGTTCGCTCTTGTCGAATTCGGTCTTTGATTGGTTTAGTCAAGTAAATATCTACTTGTGCATCACATTGAGTCCAGCTGGCATTATTTGGTTTGTTTATCGGGTCAAGGTGGGACGATGCATCGCCTTCACGAATTATGGGATTCGTGCTCGCTATGGATCGCCGCGCCTAGGACTTCACACACACCTCCATTGTTGGCCGCAATGGGGAAGTAGCCCTTTCTTGCCGTACGCTTAAGTGCCGCATTGGCTTGCTATCTAGATCGAGTGGTACTTGATAAAAGTTGATGCATTCACAGAGCATCAATGTTGCACGATAAAGTATAATAAAGTTTATTGCAGGAACTACGGAGCGGCCGTGACTATTATATCCTACTTGTATGATTTACTTTCCGCACTTACGTGAACAATGTGCTAAGTGCTATGATGATCATGTATGATAATTGAGATAGATGTCATGCTATAACATGAACATGCATTTTAGTAACTTACTAAGTCTTTCGACTTACCCTATTTGTTTGCTTTGTCTTTCCTTAGATCCGAGCCGAGGAGACGGTCCGGGATAGACTCGCCTTATTCTGCTTGGTTATTGTATTCTAAAGGTTGATATTTTGGACTTGTTGTTAGCCTTTTATTTTGGAAAGGATCGTTGGGAAGCAAGTCATGTAGACTTGGCTTGGGTTTATGTTGTTTTAATGATGTTGTAACTTAACTACTTAAACTTGTAATCTTTTGGTAAGCCGACTTGCATGTCGAGCCTGTTTATATGTGTATGGTTCACTACGGTTTTCTTCCGCTAAAGCTCGTTATTTATTGTTGTTGTTATTGTCTCCGGCATGTTGTGGCCGTTGAGGTTATTATAAGCATGTGTTAATAATTGTAGGAGTAGTTGTTCGGTTCCGCCTGTAACGTCGCCGATGACTTGTTTAAATTAGGTTGTTTTTCCGGCCAAGTGTAGCCGAGTTATTGTATGTATGCGATGTTGCGCCACATGAATTTTATGATCCTACCTATGCATGCTTGTGTTATTGATTATTTGGACTGGCGCGACTCTGGGATCTCGCATGATTGGGGTCGGGTCGTCACGCTTGGTATCGAGCTATAGGTTAGGCCGTCGGCCGAGGATAGGTTCCATGGCCTAGTGGGTTGGTAAATTGTGTGTTGATTCTAACGTCGAGTGAATTCTTGTAGGAGTCCGATGGATAATCCCAGGAGAGGTAGACCCAGGAGAGTTCCGGTTGAACCGGAAGCTGAGGTACCACCGCCAGAGGTTCCGGTAGTTCCGGATATGGCCGAACTACATCGCATTGTTAGCTTTTCTCGGGCCGGGCCGGGAGGCAGGCAGAGGAGGCACCACCACCACCTCCACCACCGAGACCAAGGACTGATACTACTCTCTTAGAGAGATTTCTTAAGCTAAAGCCTAGTTCGTTTCTTGGAGAACCAAAACCGAGAGAAGCCGAGTTATGGATGGAGGAAATGATCAAAGTGTTGTCTATGTTGGGGTGTTCTGACGAAGAAAGAGTGATGTTAGCAACCTTTAAGTTTAAGGGAGCCGCCGAGCATTGGTGGACTGTTTTGAAAGAGAGTTGGGAGATGCAACAAGTTCCCATTATACGGGCTAATTTCCAAAGAGAGTTTAAGAATGAGATGTGTTCAAAGAACCAAAGAGAGAGAAGGAGTTCTATGATCTTGAGCAAGGTAGCATGACTGTGGGCGTAGTATTCTCGCAAAGTTCACGACTGAGCCGATTGCATCAGACGATCCGATTCCCACTGGAGGCACGAGAACACACAAGTTTGTGAAGGGTTAAGAACCGAGTTTAGAAACGTATTTTGGCACTTAAGCTTACCGATTATCTGACCGCGATTGATCGAGCATATGAGGTAGAGCAAGACATTGATGAACACCGAGTCAAGAATAATGCTAGTAATGCACGGCACATGCACTACTCGCACCAATAATCGTGAAACAGCTTCGGGTAATAGAAGGGGTTATCAAGGAACCGTGATCGAGGAGTGGAGGCCAAGGTAGGCCACACGCCTGGGAAACAAGGTAACAATACTTCTGCATCTAAGGGGCAGCAAGGGTCGCGTAGTGAAGCTATGGTTTGTTCGTTCTGCCAGAGGTCTGGGCACACAGCTGATAGGTGCTGGGGGAAAAATGGGAAATGTTTCTATTGCGGAGATGGAACTCACATGAAGAAAGACTGTCCGAAGTTTAAGGCTAGTCACGGGTGCAATGGCAAGCCAGTCTGGGGCTAAGAGAGATGGGGACGGTAAACCTAAAGTTCAAGCGTCGGTGTTTGCGCTTGATCGCGAGATTCGTGGGGTCTACACCGTGATAGGAGGTACTCTTTCTATATTCGATCATAAGGCTCGAATTCTCATAGATCCGTGGTCTTCGTGATTCTTATGTTGCTTCGCACTTTATTGAGAACCTTTGCGTATTGCCTCAACCTTGCCATATTTGCTTGAAGTGTCTACCCCGCCGGGGAATATATGCTCGCCCTCAAGTGTTTAAGTCTTGTGATGTTTTGGTGGGTGACCACACTTTGCATGCGGATTTGGTAGTTCTTCCTATACGTGATTTTGATGTGATTCTTGGCATGGACTGGTTATGTGCTTATCATGCTATAGTTGACTGCCATAGAAAGAGGGTTACCTTTTATATGCCGGGTGTGCCTGAGTTTACTTTTGTGGGTGATCATGCTTCGAGTGACGTACACTTTATTTCTGCATTGAGGGCTAGAAAATTACTATCTCAAGGGTGTACGGTTATCTTGCATGCGTAGTTGATAAGAGGAAGTCTTCGCCAACTTAGAAGAGGTCCCGTAGTGTGTGAATTTCCCGACGTGTTTTCTACCGATCATGCTATGCCACCCGATGAGAACTAGAGTTTTGCATTGAGCTTATTCCGGGACTTCACCGATTTCTAAGGCACCTTATAGAATGGCACCATGGAGCTTAGGGAGTTGAAAACCCGCAAGAACTTCTAGAGATTGGTTTTGTTAAACCAAGTGTGTCGCCTGGGGCGCACCGGTCTTGTTTGTGAGGAAGAAAGATGGGAGTTTGCGGTGTTGGTATAGACTACCGAGAATTGAATAAGGTTACTATTAAGAATAAGTATCCTCTACCCCACATCGATGATCTTTTTGACCAGTTGCAAGGGTCTATTGTCTACTCTAAGCTTGATTTGAGATGGGGTTACTACCAATTGAAGGTTAGAGAGAAGACATTCCGAAGACGGCTTTTCGCACTAGGTATGGGCATTTTGAATTTGTGGTGATGCCGCTTGGGTTGACGAATGCGCCAAATGGGTGTTTATGGATTTGATGAACCGTGTTTTCACGCTTATCTTGATTGCTTTGTTGTAGTCTTCATTGATGATATTTTAGTATATTCGAAATCTCTGGGAGGAGCATGAGAAACATTTGAGGATTGTGTTGTCTATTCTTCGAGAGAAACAGCCTTTACGCCAAGTTTAGCAAATGTGCCTTTTGGCTTGAGGAAGTATCTTTCTTGGGGCATATAGTTTCTACGGATAGCCGTTGATCCGTCTAAGATTGAAGCCGGTGACGAATTGGAAGAGGCCTAGTTCGCTACCGAGGTTCGGAGTTTCGGGGTTAGCGGGTTATTACCGAGGTTTATTGAGGGTTTTCTAGGATTGTGACTCTATGACGGTTGACACGTAAGAACGTGCCGCTTGTTGGAAGCAGAAATGTGAGTCTAGTTTCCAAGAGCTTAAGAATCGGTTGACATCGGCACCTATTTTGGCTTTGCCTAGTGGAGGAGACAATTTCGTGATCTATAGTGATGCTTCTAAGGAAGGTTTGGGTTGTGTTTTGATGCGTATGGGAGGGTGATCGCCTATGCATCGAGGAAACTATCTATTCATGGCGGAGCAATTACCCTACACACGATATGGAGGCTGCGATTATTTTCGCTGCATAAGTGGAAACACTACTTGTATGGGTCTAAGTTTGAGATCTTCACCGACCATAAGAGTTTGAAATACTTGTTTTCTCAAAAGAATTGAACATGAGGCAAAGAAGATGGATGGAAAAGTTAAAGGACCATGATTGTACTATCTTGTATCATCCGGGAAGGCAAATGTGGTAGCTGCCGATGCCTTGAGTAGAAAGTTCATATGTCGCAAGTGATGGTTAAGGAATGGAAGATGTTGAGGATTTGCATAGATTGAGTCCTAGTGTTTTTGATAGAGGTGTGATTTTTGCAAATGTTCGTGCTACGCCAATTTTATTTTGGGAAAATTGTGAGAAGAGCAAGTGGAATGATCCGAGTTGAAGAAAATTATCGATGGGTGGTTGAGAAATGTATCGCCTCGATTTTGGGTTAATACCGAGGGTACTTTGACATTTTCGAGGTAGGATCAGGTTCCTTCTAACAATCAATTGAAGAGGTTGGTTCTGATGAGGCTCATAAGACGGCATACCATTCACCCGGGAGCACGAAGATGTACCTAGATTGAAAAGACGCTTGTGGAAAGGTAATAAGAGGGAAATTGCGAGTACGTGTCTAAATGTTCGACTTGTCGCCAGTTAAGGCCGAGCACGAGACCAAGGGATTTCTACAACCATTGAGATTCCTCGAAAGTGGAAATGGGAGTTCATTACCATGGATTTTGTGACAGGTTACCGCGCACGCGAGTAGGGTTTAATGCAGTTTGGGTTATATCCATTATCGACTAAGTCTCGCACACTTCATTCCGATAGCTATCAATGTATTCATTGACTCAAGCTTAAAGATTGTATATTCGTGAGATTGTGAGACTTCATGGCGCCTCGTTAGTATATTGTGTCCGATAGAGATCCGAGGTTCACGCCTAGATTTCAGTCAGAGGAAGCTTGGGGACTAGATTAGACTTCAAGATAAATTTTTCATCCGCAAAACGATGGTCAACCGAGCGATTGATTCGTATTTTGGAGGATATGTCGCGAAGCCAGGCCGCTGATTTCAGAAGCC
>JABEVN020002423.1:0-21490 GCA_013146195.2 Codonopsis lanceolata
TAAGGATTATACCTCATTTAGGTCTTTTAAATTTTTCGCTCCATACCGTTAGGCTTCATTTATTTCTTTGATAAATGTCTTTCCTTGAAAATGTGCCGATTTTGTAGAATTTGATTTGAACTCCGTCGAATTGCTCATTTGATTACTCATGATTATGCTCCTTCGTTAAATCTCGCACATCTATCATGTTTTATGTGAGATATATGTTTGATACATAAATGTGTTTGTCATTCATAATGTTTTGTAAAATATTTGATTATTTAAAAGTTCCTACCTTGATCACTATGTCAAACAACCTAGTCACTGTAAATGTGACCTTTTACCTGTCATCTAATGTGACCTTCGATATACCTAGTCACTGTTAATGTGGCCTTGATATACCTAGTCACGGTTAATGTGGCTTTCGATTTACCTAGTCATGTTAATGTGACCTGAAACCCTTTAACCACTAGGCATGTGGTTAGTTATCCGAATATACCCTTTAGAAACCTTTACCCCTTATGGGTCTTAGAATCTTTTGAAACATTGTTCGAACAAAGTCTTTGACCGCTTACGTGATCTTGGTATCTATGAGCGTCCGTTGTCTCCAATTGGTATGGGACTCGTTGAGATAATTGACTACCGAGTCGCCATTTGCATTATTATCTTTCGCTTGGAATCCATAATATTTATCTCGTGAGCGTCCGTTGTCGCCACCGGTATGGAACGACAGACAATTGGATTACTCGAGTCGCTTGTTGTATCTTTATCCTTCACTTGAATCCTCGAAAATATATTTGAAAATGAATATTTAAACTTTGACTATTTGATTTTGATTTTAGATATTGGAACTTTCGATTTTGATTCCTTGATTTATTTCGTCAACTCCTCCTTAGTAACCTAGGTAGTATATGAACTTGCCGAGCATTGTTCGCTTCACCCTTTCTTACTCTTTTCTTCCAGACATTTAGTCTTAGATGAATTATTTCGAGTAGATGAATGAAGATGGTCAAAGAAGTTTTAGACATTTATAATTCATTCGTACTTTGAAAATTTTATTAATTTTAATTAGCTTTATATTGGATTTCGTTTCAGACATTGGTGATTGTATTTTAATTACAATTGAGGGATATTAATGTTGATTAATTATTAGGGTTGGGATTTATTATGGTTTTAAGTATTGATTGTTGGTGACGTGGCCAAAATTTGGGTCCAAATGGTCGGACCCGAGTTTGGGGCGTTACATTAACGCAAATGGTAAATAAAGGGTATTATTAACACTTCAACATGAAAGTATTTTATTTTTTTAAGTGAGGTTACAAATTATCAAGTTATCTTTAACTTGCCCATTTGTGTAAATACCCCCCCCCCCCAATAGTGGTAAAGCCTAGCACTATTGTTTTTTTATAATTAGATTATGAGGCAATTGCGTGGCTTACTTTGGTTGGAGGATATTTGATTCCGAATATTCTGCCATTATTTACGGGCGGTTATAGGCAATACTCTTTACCGTAAAACCGCCACCATGCTTATCAACGTCAAGTTACTATGCCAATCAGCCGTCAATGAATACCTGAATTTTGGCCGAGTGAATCATGCCCACAGTATCTAACCAATCCTCTTTAGAACACATTCTTGAGCACAATTCTTAGGTCAATCTCTAATCGAAATATAGTGATCCGCTCGCCAACTGTTTGATAGAATTTCGGAACGAAATGTGGTTTCCTGGAGTGCCTTAATGGCAGGATATTTCCAAAACAGGTTTCCTTTGGAAGCACTTAGTTTGTTCAAAAATATGCTTTCGGTGGATTGTTTGTTACCAAACGAAGTATATATTTGCGCTGCGCTTTCTTGTTGTTCTGATAGTGGGTCTCTTCAAGAGGCCAATAACGTCATGGGTATGTAATGAAGTCTAGATTAGTATTTCATCAGTTTGTGAAAAATGCACGTATACATTTGTACTCGAAATGTACCGATGTTGCAGGGGCTACAGAGGTTTTGATTGCAGTTCCTGAATCAGATATTTTCAGTTGTTATTTGATGTTAAATGGGCTTATCGATCATGGGTATTTAATTGAAGCATTGAGCGCACTGGAAAGGATGGTGGCCAACTACGTAGTCTGGGACAAAGCCTCGAATGTTAGTGATTGTTTCTTGCAGCTTATTTGGAGTGACTTTTGGCTTTTGGCTTTTGAAAAGTCATATTTAGAGTGTTTGTTTCGTTCAAAAGCCATAAGTAGATGCAACACCCTTTATGCATTGAAAAGTCAAAGCCAAAATTTTAAGCTTTTTTTGTTTTTTTTTTAACATAAAGATAACTATTCATTAATAAATATTTGATTATCCCAATTTAATCCTTTTATGAAATATACATAAAAATATGAATACTAATTTTCAAGTGTTTTTTAACAAATAATTATAACGACTCATAAGCAGCTTTTCAACCGTTGTAACAAACAGCTTTATCACAGTTTCACCACTTTTAGTTTTTTGGCTGATGGCTTTGATCGGTGGTTTAATTTTTTGGCGATTGCATAATAGGCATTTGTTTTACCGTTGTTCTTTGATGAAGTCGTTATAATTATTTTGTTAAAAAACTTGAACTTCTCCAATTAGTATTCATATTTTTATGTATATTTCATAAACTCATTATATACACATGGATAAAATGAAGATAATCAAATATTTATTAATGAATAATTGTCTTCATGTTTAAAAAAAAAACCAAAAAAAGCTTAAAATTTTGGCTTTTTGGCTTTGGCTTTTCAATGCATAAAGGGTGTTGTACCTTATTTATTGGCTTTTGGCTTATGGCTTATAAGCTAAAACAAACACTCTAAATATGACTTTTCAAAAGCCAAAAGCCAAAAGTCACTCAAAATAAGCTGCAACAAACGAGCACTTAAGCTATCAGCCATAAGTTATAAGTCATCAGCTACAACAAACGAGCCCTTAGTGTTTTTGGCCTGTGTGCTCGTCTTAAAGATTTGAATTTGGGCAAGCAAGTTCATATCAAGATGGTGAAGAGTGGTGTCGAGTTTGATATTTTTGTAAGTAGTGCCATTGTCAATATTTTTGACGAGTTGCAAACTCGAAATGTGATATCATGGACATCAACCCCGTCTGCTTACATACAAAATGGGTTCTTTGAGGAAGCGTTAAAACTTTTTCTTGCTACAAAACTTGAGGCTACTTCTCCAAATGAGTATACCTTTGTTGTATTGTTGAATGGGTGCACTGCATTATCAGCTATGGGGTATTGAAACTCATTATATGCACATGCAGAGAAGTCGAGATTTAGGGATTACAATATTGTTGCAAATGCTTTGATCAGTATGTATTCGAGAATATGTGACGTCCAAGCTGCATATGAATTGTTTGCAAGTACGACGCATAGGGACATAATAACTTGGAACTCAAGCATTAGCTGTGTTTCAAGACATGTTATGAACAGAAGAGCATCCCAACTATGTAACTTTTATTGGGGTTCTCACACTGCTTGTGGAGATCTGGGTCACGTACAAGAGGTTTTGTACTACGTACAGTACCTAATGAAACAAATGGGTGTGGAACCTGGGTTGGAGCACTATACGAGTATTGTTGGGCTTCTGAGTAAGACTGGATGACTAAGTGAAGCTGCAGCATTCATGAGGTTGGCTCAAATCAAAATGGGATGTCGTTGCATGGCGAACTTTGCTCAGTGCATGTCATCTTCATCGGAATTATGGTTTAGGAAAGCAAGTTGCCGATATTGTTTTGATTTGAACCCTGATGATGAGGGAACTATACCTTATTGTCTAATATTCATGCCAACTGCCAAGGCAGGTGGGATGAAGTTGCGAAAATTCAAACATTAATGAGAGAAAGGAACATAAAGAAAGAACATTGACTGAGCTGGATAGAAATTAAAAATAATGCCCATGTCTTTGTTGCTGATGACTTTGAACACCCAGAGGATGCTCATATTAATGCCAAGATAAAGGAGCTGTTGACTGAGGTAAAACCATTTGGTTATGTCCCAGGTATTGCTAATGTGCTGCATGATGTGGAGGAGGAACAGAAAGAAGATTCCCTTAGTTATCACAGCGAAAAGCTAGTTGTAGCATTTGCCCTTATAAGAACACCTCCTAAAGCATCAATCCGCATCATTAATTACTTGAGGATGTGCGATGATTGCCACTTTGTTATAAAACTAATTTCAAAGGTCACAGATAGTGTAATAATTGTTTGAGATGTCAATCATTTCCATTGTTTTCAAGATGGATGCTTGTTTCTGTGCAGATTATTGGTGAGAATTTCATGGATTTATTGTAATTGGTGACCCGAGATCAAAGTTTGGATATCAATGAGTATCATGACTTGAGGCTGAATTTACTTACAGTACATGTGGAAAGATTTCCTATGTGAGCTCGCTCTCGTGGCCAATCAAAACTAAGAATCTTCATGTTTAATGGCCATTAAAAGGTACGATGAATTGTTGTAGGCAGCTCCATGCCTAGAATATTAGTAGGTTTTTTTTAATCAAATATTAACTGGCTTACATGCTGATTTCTTACTTTTAAGTACATTTTCTCGATTTCTGAAAATGTTTGGAAGCATTCTTTCACTCAGGCCATGGATTTCAAGTGTTTGGCCTAAACTTCTTCATAGGTCTCTGATGATGCCAACTCCAGATGAAGTATTGATGTGAGGCCATTGGGAACGATGCTACTATGCAGAACAAGTTTGAATGATGGTATCATGGAAAAACTTTCCAGATGGAAAATCATGCCACAAAATTTTTTAGGATCCTTCTGCTTGAATATGTGGCTTTAAGATTTTTCATTTCTGTTAGATTATCAAGTTGGCCTCCACTTTTCTGTGAGATCCTTTCCCTCTGCGTTTTTTCTTCAATATGCTTGTTGTCAACACACAAGTGTATATCGATAGAAAGGACATTAATCTTCCGGGTATCATTTCTTCAAGATAATGAATCTTAAAAACCAACTGGTGTCTTGGTGTTGGGCGAAGCTTTATAAATAATTGGTAATACAATTTAATTGTCTGAGGAAAATAAACATAAACAATATTCTTGAAGTAGCACCCTGTGATATGGACTGTGGTTTACATTTAAAATGTGCTCCATGATGCTCTTATATAACATGCATGTATGATAACTCTCAGTTTAATTGCTGCCCTTTGATCTCCTATTTGTTATTGCTCTCTTTTTTTGTGTTAATTCTACAGGACCTCTTTTTTTTTTTTTTTTTTGTCAATCACACAACAATCTTTTGTTGTGTTAATTCTTAATTGAGCTGAGGTTTGTAAGGTTTTTACTGATGGATAAGATGAAACAACAAAAGTCGTGTGTCTTCACAAATTTGTGTAAAAAAGAATGTTTCAAATTAATACACTTGTTATATGATTTTGAAGTCTTCTGAAAAGAGGGTTTTAGAAAAGGCTGCTAACCATAAATATAACTAATTTATTGAAATCTATCCTCCCATCTTCGTTTTCATCGAGCACATGGATCATCCTCCTGCAGTCTTCCATTTATGATCATTCTTTCAAGCCCAGAGCACAAAATACTATCTGCAACTCCTTTGCATCAAGAAACACATCCCTGTTCTTTTCAAACAAATCCAAAGCTCCCTTCACTTTGTCCAAGCATGGTTCTTTCACTTCAAATGGGTTAAATACTTGGATACGTCTGCAGAGCCCATCCTCCTGCTGGTTTCAAGAGTTGGGTGTGAACTTCTACACAGGCCGAGGCTGCAGATGAAGTCTTGACGCAAGGTGATAAAAACCTTGACTGACTTATTCCAGGAGGCCACGTCAGAAATAAGTTTATTTATTTTCAGTATTTTTATTTCTTAGTTAGTTTCCCAGTAAGTGGTTTGAGTTAATTTAGGTGCAAGCTGAGTCAAATAAGGTTCCCACTACTTTGTTAGATTCTCACTCCTTTGTTAGTTGTTGAGCCCACTACTTTGTTAGTTGTGGAGAGTTTTTAGGCATTATCTTTCCAGTCAGTTTTATTTTCCCTATTTATATCCTAGCTACATTTGAGCAGGATATCAGTGAAGAATATAAGTATTTTCCCTTCATTTGGAGATTCTCCTACTGGCTATTGAGAAATATTTGAGTGAGATTCTTGCAAAAGTTATTTCATAACAAAGTGTTTTAGTGTTTCACTAGAGTGCTTTAGGTACTTAACATTTGGTATCGAGCCGAGTTTAGTTACAATGGTGAATACAAGATCTTCTAACGTTCTGAGGAGCTGTGGCTCATCCCTCATAATCATCTTCGATCCGTTGATAGCTATTCTTTGCAAAAATTGATTCTCTTAATGAGATATCGGCCGAATTGTTGCACTTGAAGCGCTTCATAAGCGACAATGACAGGGGCCAAGCGACACATTGACAATGGTAGAAGGTGTTCCCATTGGGATGAAGATAGTGAAGATGACTATAGGGGAGACGTCCACCTTACACCAAAATTGAATTTCCAAAATTCGGTGGAGGGGACCCAAGAGGGTGGATTTTGAAGGCCGAGATGTTTTTCGGTATAATCAAACAGGAAGATTCAAAGGTCGATGTTGCTTCGATGAGTGCGGAAGGAGATGCTTTGGATTTATTCTCATGGGTAAATTCGAGGCGTACCTTGTTGTATTGGGATGAGTTGGCTAAGACACTTTGCAAGAACACTATGGGCCACACGAATATCAAAATCCGGATGAGTACCTTGCATCCGTCAAGCGAGCGGAACCGCAAATGCAGAGTATCGTCGGGAGTTTGCCAAGCGAGTAGCACGAGTTCAAAAGCCGCCCGAGCATTGCTTCTTAGGTATTTTTCTTGGCGGTCTCAAAGAAGAACTAAGCGGATGTGCGCATTCGAAGCCCAAAAGTGTACAAAGCTGCAAGTCTAGCTCTAGAATTTGAGAAAAAAGCTCGGCTCTCGAGGTGGACCTAAGCCCGCCTCTTCATACACTCGAATCGCTTGAACATGTCTCAACCAAGAAACTCCGGAGACTCAAACTTCGCTGGTTCTAGCAAATCCCACCAAACCCAATTCATCGGCTCCAATCGCCCCTAAATAAACCTCAACACCTACAAAAGTTTCCTCCGAAGATGCAGAGCGTCAAATCGAGCGAGATAAGGGCCTATGTTTTAGGTGCGGGCTTCTTTTCGTCAGGGGCATCGCTGCAATGCTTCTCTCTTTTCTGAAATTTCAAGACGGTGAAGAAGTCATTCAACCCTTAAGCGAAGAAGTTGAAGCAAAAATGGAGTCTCGAAAATACGTAAATTTCTTTCAATGCTATCTTGGGACATGATATGAAGGTACTATAAAGGGAAGGTCGGTTCGATTTTAATCGATAGTGGCTCGACTCATAACTTTATTTCAAAATCGATGGTAGCAGAGGTTCATCTTCCTCTTCAAGATATTCCTACTTACGGGGTTCAAATTGGCAACGGTAGCAAGGTAAGATGCAACCGGGTTTGCCCAAAGGTTGAGGTAAAAATCTCGAGTTAATTATTCAACAAGATTTCTACCCTTTTTCATTGGGAGGTCGTGATCCGGTGTTGGGCATTAAATGGTTGGCCTCATTGAATCTTGTTCGAGCTAATTGAATAAAATGTTCATGATTTTTGGTTGAATGGGAAGAAGTATAAATTGCAAGGTCGACTACCAACAATGATGTTTCGTTCGATTCCAAGCCATGTTTCTTACACATGAATCAATGAATGTTCATGAAACCTTGAACGTTGACGGTATATTTGAAGAATTTGATGATGTCTTTGCCGAGCCGAGCGCTTACCTCCGCCTCGTGATCACTACCATACCATACAACTATTTTCTAATGCAGCTCCACCCAACATTCGTCCGTATCGTTATCCTCATTACCAAAAGAATGAAATCGAAGCTCGATTGAGGTTTTGTTGCAGCGTGGGTTCATACGCCCGAGCAATAGCCCCTATGCAAGTCCAGTGTTCTTTGGTGAGTAAAAAGATGGATCGTGGCACCTTTGCATTGACTATCGCCGTCTTAATCGACATCGGTATCACCAAATTCGTGTCCTACCAAAGGATATACACAAGACGACTTTTCGCACTCATTCGGCCATTATAAATTCTTAGTTATGCCATTCGGTTTAACTAACGCACCGCCACCTTTCGTCATTATGAATGATTTATTCAGCCTTATTTACGGAAGTTTGAAAAGTTATCTCCCAGATTTTTTGGCCCTTACGCTAAACGGATTGGTTCGGTTGCGTCGAACTAGAATTCCCTCCAAACTCGAGAGTTCATCCGATATTCCATGTCTCATTACTCGGACACACATGGTCAACAACCTTCAAATCCGCCACTCTTCTACCTTTATCCGAGGACTTAGAAATGATGATTTTTCCTAAAAAGGTTCTCGCAACATCGCCGCCGATGGATAAGCATTCACTGGAACTATTAATTCGGTGGGAACACGATCCGTGGAGGATTCCAAATTGGGAAGATTATGACCTCGCTCAAGGCACAATTTCTGCATTTCCACTTGAGGACAAGTGGAGTTTCGAAGGGGGAGTAATGATAAGAAACCTTGGTTGACTTATTCCAGGAGGCCACGTCAGAAATAAGTTTATTTATTTTCAGTATTTTTATTTCTTAGTTAGTTTCCTAGTAAGTGGTTTGAGTTAATTTAGGAGCAAGCTTAGTCAAATAAGGTTCCCACTACTTTGTTAGGTTTCCACTCCTTTGTTAGTTGTTGAGCCCACTACTTTGTTAGTTGTGGAAAGTTTTTAGGCATTATCTTTCCATCGGTTTATTTTCCTATTTATATCCTAGCTACATTTGAGCAAGATATCGATGAAGAATATAAGTATTTTCCTTCATTTGGAGATTCTCCTACTTGGTGTTGAGAAGGGCAATGCTAAGGCATTTCATTTTGCAAAAATATGAGTCTCATGATGTGACATATTCTCATTGATTGGACATTTTGTGGGTCCCAAAGACTCTAGTCAATGAGTGTCCATCACAAATCTTATTTTGTCAAAAATGAAATATCCCCTGTTGAGAAATATTTGAGTGAGATTCTTGCAAAAGTTATTTCGTTAACAGGGTGTTTTAGTGTTCCACTAGAGCGCTTTAGGTATACTTAACACAAGGTTATTAGGAAGGATGCTACTATGCGAAACTACTTTGAAAGACCATACCATGGAAGAAGTTTCAATCAATACAATATCTATACATATCAACAGTGTTTTTAAACCATCTCAAATAAACTGATATTTTTTGGATGTTCGTGTAATTTTTTTTTACACCGACAATGTATCCAAAAAAAAAAAATCTTAACGAATAATAGAGCGTGTAAAAAAAATTATCGTAAGAAATTAATACAATTTCATGTCTTGCTAAAATATGGGATCAGCAAAAGCCGGTCTCCATAACTTTAGCAAATTCATGGAAATCTATCCTCCCATCTTGGTTTTCATCGAATACTCGGATCATCTTCCTGCAGTCGTCCATCTCGGATCTTTCTCTCAAGCCTAGAGAAAAAAGTACCCTCTGCAACTCGATTGCATCAATAAACCCATCTCTGTTCTGGTCAAACACATCGAAAGCTCCCTTGATTTCATCCAAGCAAGGTTCTTTGACTTCAAAAAGGTTAGCAATGTCAGTAGAGCCCAACCTCTGATCCTTCTGAAGCAGTTGATCTTTTTCAGGATGGCAAAAAAAACCCAACGTTTCCATGACTGACTCCACCTCTTCTTTACATAGACTATCATCAGCAAGAGAAGGCTGTCTTTTTGAGGACTCAAAATCATGAGTCGGTTTTTCAACCTGGAGCTTGGAATAATTCCAGGAAAAAGCAGCAAGGTGGGTATTGATAAAATACTGGCATCTTGTAAAAAACTTGAAAAAACTTGTCATTCTGCTCATGAGAATAATTTGCAGGAAAACGAACTTGAGCAATCCAAGTATCATGAAATACATAGCTGATTTTCTTTGACTTTTGAACTAGGCACGTACAGGGCTAGCTAAGAAATATATAGTCGCATAAACTAAGTGGAAATTAAGGAGATGATAATTTTGATCTGAACTTGGGTATGAAGAATAAAGTATATATAGAGAGAGGGTAGAGGTAGGAGATATTGAACATGCAGAGAAAGAGAGAAGGAAGGTAGTAGGTAGGAATTGGAAGTGGTCTGGGGGTTGGAGGGAAGGCGCATGGGAAGAAGCTTGTAACGTGGAAAAAATGTTTTCCCAGAGAAACGTCATAGGAAATTTCCGTGTTCCTGCAATTTAGGAATTAGGATAGCCTGCTTTTCTTTCTTGTCTTGTAGTTTTTGGGTCAAACTAAAATAATTCTGACAGCAAACTTACTACCAACTTTTCTCCTTGTTCTTTATGAAGGTTCCTCGGCAACCCCCATAAACCCACAATTCCACGTCACTGACTATTTTATCTTGTTCAACAGTCAAAATTCAGTATTTCACAACTTCTTATTGACCCTCTTTCAAATAAATAAGATTTTCTATTCACCAAAACTATCAAATGAGTCTCTCTTTCCTTTTTTTTTCTTTTTTTTTAAAGATTGTTTAAGAATTAATATTCTATTTTTTCTATTGATTTTTTAAATTCATATTTTCTATTTAGAAACAATTACTTCATAGGTAACGTACTTACCAAGCCTTTTTTTTTTTAGTTAATTATTTGGTTCCTCAACTTGTTTTTTTTTTTTTGTTTGGTCCTTATATTTTAAAAATAATTAGTTTAATCCTATATGTTGTGCGATAACCTCTTTAACTTTCTATCAAATATTTTCAAAAATGACCAAAGTACCCTTGTCAAAAACTTCTGCCCCGCCAATGAAAACATCGGTAAACACATACTCCTAAAAGTCAACAAAGGAGAGTAGTGCTGGTTTCCACATCATATATTTGATGAGAAAAATCTGATGTGATCTCTCTCTCTTTATCACCCATTCCATTAACTGCTTGGAGCTTGGAGCTTGGAGCTTGGAGGTAGTGCTGGCAATGGAACTCGAGAAGAGAGCACCAGCAACGAGAACGAAGAAGTGTACCCGATCGAGATCTCTATGTCTCCATCTCTGGCTAAGCTCGTCCGTCTCAGTTCACCTTCTGCAGTTTCGGCGCAGCCTCCCCTAGCCAAACCTAGTTCCACCATCTCCAGCCATTCCCTCTTCAAATTCCCCCCCCCCCCCAACTTCGGCCACCTCAACCTGTCTCTCTCTCTCTCTCTCTGTCCACAATTTGGGGATGATTATGGATCGTGAGGATGATATACGATTTTGGGTTTGAATCTGTTGTGACGAGGCTTAGAGGAAAGAAAGATTGAAGATTTGAGTTTAATTCTCAAATTATCGGCATATTTGGAGATCAAATGCCAGATCTGTGGAGATCAAATGTCAGATCTCTTTTGAAGATTTTAGTTGGGGTAGCTAAGAATTAGCTGTATAGCATGTTGTTCTTTATCAATGGAGGGCTGGAAATAGACGGGTTAATCTCCAATTTTTCTACAGTATTTTTTCTATTTGGGTTGATAGAAAGCCTATTTGGGTTGATTTCATAAGTTCTCATGCAAGTAATGTGATTCTTTTATTTTAGTGCTGTTTTTTCAAGAGAGCAGCACATACATTGTAGAAATCTATACATATATAAAAAGAGAGAAGCAACTAATGGAAATATCCCGTTAAAAGTGACTTTCTAAATTTAGAAACATTTATAATTTATATATTTGTCATATTTTTTTTGAAAATTGAAGTGAAAATCAATTAATGAAGTTGACAACAACTATTCATATTCAAATGACTTTACGAATATTTTTAGTGTATTTAATGTAAACAAATTATATATCATTTAATATAGTTCATTATGATTTACGAAATGACAAGAAATACAATATCAAAATAATATCAAATATTAAATAATTTATTTTATATCCGATTTACATTTTTTTTAATTTAATATTTTTTTTGCATTTGTAATTGGTATATTGGCTTCTAAATCTTCACTACGGTAGTATAAACTCCTAAAAATATGATTAAATGATGAAACAATCGATTCAGTATAAATTACTTGCCACCATTATTAATAATAGTTTTGACAAATAATTACAATGTAGTATTATTCAAATCATTTTAAAATCATTAATCAAAGTAACATAGTTACTTCACATCACTAATGAATTAGTAAACAGTTTACTAAAGAAATATTTTTAGTAAACGTTCAAAATAAGGATAATATTTTTTTTCGTTTAGTAAAAAGTGAATTATATTAACATGCTTACTAAATAATGTATTGTTCAACATAGAATACTATCATTACCTCATTAAAGCTTTAATATTTTAACTAACTTTATTTAAAAATGATTCATTGATGTAATAAGAAATATAAAAGATGAATGTCAAATAAATCTGTTAATAGACAAAGACAAATTAGTAAAAGAACACATGCATTAAATTAATGTTTCTCCAAGGAGTATATAAAATGCTTATTAACCATAGTTATTTGCAACTGTATGAAGTGTATAAACTAAATGCAGTAAATATTTTGAAACAAATCATTTTGTTTAGATGTTTTGAAGCTTAATTTATGAGTAATATGAGTAGTTTTATGAAAAGTTTAATTCTTCTTCATTCTTATAAATTTTAGATTCTTATAGTTCCAAAATTTAAAGATTTTTAAAACCAGTTTGTTGTTCGAGGTGCTTACGTATTTTCATTATTCTAAAAAATTGTTTTATATATTTTATAGCAAGTTTATATATCAATAATATCAATAAATTATATAACAGCCAGATTTCAAATAATTTATTCCATACAAAAGTAATATAAATATACATAATTATGATATATTATGAAATTTACAGACAATTTCATATAAATTAGTAAATAGAAAAGATAAATTAGTAACCAATTATCTACAATAAATTTACTTTTAACATTTACTTACCACCGATAATGATAATAGTCCAGAACTACTCGTATTGTCATTCAAATATTTTGTATTTAACTGTTAAATACTTATAAAAATTCAAGCAATTTTATATATGAAATCTATAGATTGTAAGTTTAGATTGAACAAATAATTGATAAATTTATAAGAAAACAAATATATATTTGACCCAAGGGGTGGGAGAGATAGCAAAACTAGGGGTCGACTTACCCACCAAAAAATAGATAAATAAATACATATATACATATATATGAGATTTTTTCTACTCCATTTTAATCAAATCTGAATCTAAAAAATAAAGTTCTTAATATATTTGTTTAGCCTACATGTATAAAAATTCAGGTCTAATATATGTAAAAAAAAATTAACCTAAATTAACAAATAAAAATCTTAGTATATTTGTCCAGCTTGCATATTTAAAAATTCAGGTCTAATATTTGCAAAAAACTTTAACCTATTAAAGTTAGTTTACAAAAGATATAAATTTATTCAATTTAATCGGTAATACGCCAATGCTAATTTGAACTTTAATTTTACAAATATTTACCAAAATAATGCAGATCTATAATGTTTTTCTCCATTTTCATGAAGTCAAAAAGTGCATAACTGATGTTTATTTTTTCATTTTTGTCAAAATAAAATTTATAAAACAAATGTCCAACATAAAAAGTTGGGATCAATTTTTTTTTATCCATTTTGAAAAACAAATTGGGAAAAAAAATCGTATGCTTAAAATTTTTCTCAGATATGATAATTAAAGTAAAGATGCATATTGATAGGTACTTGGATATAATTAATTAACTATAAGTTGTGTATATTTCCCATACTAAGTTAAATTAAACTCTCAATTTTTTTTAATAATAATCAAAATTCAAATTTGCATCATTCAAATTTCTCTTAAAATTTTATTAAAAGTTCTAAAAATCGTTAGGCGGCCGCTAGGCGGCACACTAGCGCCTAGCGCCTAGAGGACTAGTCGAGGTGTAATCAGGGCCTAGGCGGGGCCTAGAATTAAGGCATAATGACTATTTTATTGATAATTTACATCAAAGATCAAACACATTGACTACAAATTTAATTTTTTTTTATATTTGTCATTTTATCAAACACTTGTCTATATTTGTAAAATGAACAAAACTATACAAACCTACCTTTAATCCCAATTCTCAACAACCCCAAAACAATAAACCAGCCAAGTTTAGAACTAAAAACAAAAAAAATATTACTCCACCTACCTACTACTCATACAACCCACAATCTAACATATCCTCCCTAATCCCTTCTCATTCTAAATTATGAGTCTCAAGACAGCCTCCTTCTTCTTTATCTTTTTTTCTTCTTCTTTCTTCTATCTATCTGACAGACCGGAAATGTAGGCACCGACTTGGTCAATTAGGCGGCGACTAAGAAAGTCGCGGCGGTAGAGAGGGGCCTAGTGCCTAGGCGGGGCCTAGGCGGGGAGTTTTAGAACACTGATTTTATTTTTAAAAAAAATAAAAAGGAAATCTAAGATACCTAGCTCTGAAATGGTTTGAAGGTATTTAATGTTAGGGTTTATTAGGGGATGGTGTGGCTACATATTTCGAAAAAGAGAAGGGGACCTAGCGAAATATCAACTATATGTTATAGGACTTTTCCCAAGGCACACTAAAAATTTAAACTCAATGATTTTTGTTATTGAATAGTTGTATAAAAATTATATTGTATAATATGTTATTCATAATATTTTTGTGTTAAAGGTTTTGTTTAAAATCTGTTATTTCGACTTCAATTTTTTTATTAGATATAACAAATAATTTGATATTTGACTATATAATATATATATATATATATATATATATATATATATATATAACATAAACATTTGTGTTTTTTTAAGATTATTTGAAAATTACCAATCCAACATTCAAATGTAATTTTTTGTAGTGCTTTATTTGATAGCAAGAAAGTCAGAAAGATTATCTCGTTGTTTTAATATTAGCAATTCAAAGTACAGTGTCGTATGCAAGGATAAATACAACTTCATACTTTAAAACCACCCCTTATAGAATTAAAAGTAATAATCATATGTTTTCAATGATAAATATTATTTATAAAGTAGTATTCTAAAATGTATAATTTTTTTTTCAAATATGTGTTTGGTGGAGATTTTTTATAGATATTGCATGTGATTCCAAAAGGAAGTACACAAGATATAGTTCATCCCACTATTAATTCATTGTATTTGTGAAAAGATTCACCTGTATTAAGGTTGACAACGAATAAGAGATACAAAGTATGGGTCCAACGAGAGTTCCGAATAATTGAAATTTTTTGTCGATTGGATTGCGAAGATTGGCGATGGTAAAATTGGTGAACCAAATGATAATTGTGCTTATGTTGATATTCTCAATCAATTAGTGTTGTTTAAGGAATTCAATGATCCAATTGTTCCAATTGTACAACAGCGGTACTTAATACAGCACCTATAAAATACTTAATACAACACTTTTGAAAATGATTTTTCCAAAATACCCTTTACGTAAATTCATATTTTTTGTTTTTTTGTTAAATTTAAATTAATGTTTTGTTTTTTTATTAAATTTAAATTAATGTTAATTTTTTATTTTAATTTAATAATTAATTTAAAATCAAATTGTGGACCAATTGCTCTAAAAAAAATTTTAATTTTTTTTTGGTTAGGACTGCTGCCAAACCAGTCCTAAACCCGAAAAAAAAAAAATTGGTTAGGACTGCTGCCAAACTAATCCTAAACCCTAATTTTTTTTTTTTTGTTAGAACTGCTGTCAAACCAGTCCTAAACCCTAAAAAAAAAATTTGTTAGGACTGCTGCCAAACCAATCCTAAACCCTAAAAAAAAATTTGTTAGGATTGTTGCCAAACCAGTTCTAAACCCTAATTTTTTTTAATTAATTAGTAATTTAATTGTGTTTAATAACTAAATCAAATTAATTATTAAATTAATTGTGTTTAAAAAAATTTAATTTAAAATTTGTTAAATTAAATTTAATAATAAAACAAAAAAATAAATTATGTAAATGGTATTTTGGTCAAACATTTTTTTAAAGTGCTATATTAAGCATTTTATAGGTGCTGTATTAAGTATACCCTTGTACAAAACACATATCTTTCATTTGGAAATAGTCCCGATGATTCATCTTTTTTTGGAAAAGAGAGTTATTATAGATCCGACTCTTGATGTGGTTAATTTAATAAATTATTACATGGTATTGAAGAACAATTCAAAAGGAAGATTGTTATTTAGCTCAGATTTTTCGTGTAATTTTGATAGAAAAGTTGATCTTTTGAGCGATATAGATATTCCTAAAGTTTTAAATAAAATTTCATGTTCTGAAATCCTAAATCTTGAGTTGAATTTGAAGGTTGGAACTTCATTAATATTGCTTCGTCACATTACCATTTCATTGGGTTATGTATTAGCAATTTAGCATGCGATTAATTATTACAAGGTTAAGAAATCATGTTTTAGAAGGTCGAGTTCTTTCAAATGATCATTCTAGTGGTACTGTTTTATTTCAAAAATATCACTGACACCACCTGATTATTGAATTTCATTCAAATTTCAAATAAGACAATTTACGCTGATGGTGACTTATGAAATATCTATAAATATAAGTGTATAGTGTCAGACTTATTTTCAAAAACCCTATTTTTAGTCATGATCAATATATTGCTTTTGTCTAGAGTTACTAATCTTAAGGGTTTTTGAATTTTTTATATGATAGTAATAGTTACAATAATCGTACATATTCAATGAAAAATGTTGTATATAAAAAAATATTTTAAAATTTATAATAACTTTTTAAAAAAAATTATGTGATTTTTTTAAATTATAATGTTTATCATTTTTTATTTATTTTGTTCATATTAAACTATTTAATTGTATATTATTCAACTTTGATTGAGTATATGATTTTACACCTAAGTATAAATCGTGCAACGCACAGATGCATCACTAATAGAAACTAAATCGACAGTGATGGTGGTTGACAAATAATAGAACAGCACAATCGGGTTTACAAGAGAAGACAATGAATGAATCCAAAAATATAACAATATCATCATTTGTGTATTGATACAAGTAATGGTACTTTGGCCATTTTTTAAAATATTTGACAGAAAGTTAAAAGTTAACGATAAATAGGAATCTAACAGTAAAACGTAACATACGTAACATGTAAAACCAAACTATTTTTTTTTTAATGTAATGACCAAAAAAAAAGTTACAAGTGAGGGAACAAATACTTAATTAAACGATTTTTTTTTTTTGTTTCCACATATAATATATAGCTGAGCGGACTTTGGATTTCATTTGTATTTAGGATATGCCGGTGGTAAAAACTTAGCCAAGTACTGTTCCAATAAGCTTTCGTCAAGTTCGATAAGCCAAAAAATAGGATTAAAATTTAGAATTTAAACTAGAGTTTATGATATTTGGGTTTTAGGTTAAGTATTCAGGATCTAGGATTTAGGGGTTTAGTTTTGGGGTAACTTTGGCTTTTTTGAATAAGCTATTATAGAACATTTAAATACTTTGTTAGGTTTTTTCTAAACTTCTTAGGGGAACTCTTTTGAAATAGACTGTAAAGATCGGACACTCAATATTATTAAAACCACTGGGCGGTGAAAATCAAATACTCAACTTAATAAGTAGTCGTGGGCTCAACTTACGTGCGCCTACTCGATAAATGTGAGTTACTATGACCTATTCGTGTAAGCAACAAAACAATCGAAATAATAAACAGATATTTATATTAGCTACTCTTTTCGTCCTAAAGTGAAATCATGAACAAAAACAAACATTCAAAATAGAGAAAATATATTTATTTTTTGTAAAATCATCGATTTGCCACTGTACTTGGGCTACCTTTACAAATTTGTCTATGTACAAGTTTTTCACCAAAGTGAGATACTATGATGGTAAACCCATATAACCATCCTTACGACTTGGCAAATAATTAATTGAAAATTGCTAACCGGTAAACGATAATATTATCAAATTGTTAAAGTCTATTTTTGATGCATCACTGTGATAAATATGTGCATTGTCTGATATTAAACGATGTATCGTCTTATCAATATATATATATATATATATATATATATATTTGGTGAAACGCCTCCTTTGAGAATCCAAAACTTCATCCCTTTCTCTGGTGCTAGCTTTGCCATTAGGTATGTCCGAGTGCCATCCGTTCGTGCCTGCATCTCATTTTCTTTATTTCTCTTTCGTTGAAGACTCACACTCATCCCTAGGCATAAATACTTACCGATACTCTTCTCTTACGATCTATCTCTCATTCCCGGACAAAATCTTGAAGCATTCTCTTCTATATCAAACATGTATGCTTTCTGTTAGAGAATAATATCTTTTAATTATTCTTGTTGATTTGTAATGTGTAATTAGTGGTAATTACCTTGTAGAGTTCTTTCCTAATTATGTTACCTTCCTTGTATAGGTTTCTTGTATCATAC
This sequence comes from Codonopsis lanceolata, assembly GCA_013146195.2. NCBI lineage: Eukaryota > Viridiplantae > Streptophyta > Magnoliopsida > Asterales > Campanulaceae > Codonopsis > Codonopsis lanceolata. The sequence goes on from JABEVN020002423.1 coordinate 18,421, forward strand.
TCCTAGTGTAACCCTAATTGTAAATCCCCCTATAAATATGTGATTTATTCAATGGAAAGGCTATGTCATTATTCCTAAACTTTATCGCTTACATGGTATCGAGCTCGCTCCTAAAACCTTCTTCCTCTTCCTCTAGCCGCCCTAAACACCCCTATAATGGCTAACGAAAATCACTCTCTCACCGTCAAAAACCCTCTTGATCCCACCCAAACCTTCGACCTCATCAATATCTCCCACCACAACATCACCAAACTCACCTCTACCAATTACATAGCTTGGAAACTCCAAGTTGAGGCCACCCTCATTGGCTATGACCTCTACAAGTTTGTAGACGGTTCACACCCATGCCCGCCTCCCACTCGCCCTCACCAAGGATGCCCAAACATCCAAGGATCGCTCCCACCCCAAACCCTCACTACCAAGACAAACTCCTCTTTGGGGCTCTTGCTCTTTGTCGCTCCCCGGTCTTGGGGCCTCTTTGATCCAACAGCCGCCACCGCTCTGAAGCCTCTTGGCTCATACCTATGCTCGCCCAACTCGGGTCACATTAAATGATCAAAGATTACCTCAAGCGAGCAACCAAGGGAACTCACCGATCACCGACTACATGCGCCGTCAAAAGTCCTGGCCGATGAACTCGCAAGCCTGGCAAACCTTTGACCACGAGGATCTCATTGAGACCATCCTGTGGTTTGATGATGACTACCGCCACATCGTGGATGTGGTTGAAGGACTTCTGATACTCCCATATCGCTTGATGAGCTTCATGAAAACTCATCAATCGCGAGCTGCTTTGAAGCCTCTTCGTCCTTCTCGCACCCTACTTCGGCCAACCCCTGCCGCACCAAGGAGCACAGCTCGAGCAGCACTCTAAGAATCCTCCCAGCAAGCTCCCCGCCCCGCACCCTGCCACCTTCCCAACCCGACATCCGCTCCCGCCACAAATACCATATCCGGGGCAAGTGTCAAGCATGTCGCCAACAGGCCACTTGCTACTCGCCGCCTAAACTTTCAACCGATTGCCACCACATCTATGCCCGCTACTCCCAACTCCTAAGCAGTGGCTCCAAGTGGCAACCACTGGCTCACCTTGCAACCACCGGACACGGGACACCGAGATGGCTACTCGATAGGTGCCTCTCATCATGTCACTAGCGACCTCTGCAATCTCTCGCTACACCCAACTACACGAGCATGGATGACATGGTCATTGGTGATGGTATCGGGTTAACTATCTCCAAAACCGGTTTCTCCTCCCTTCATACACCCTCACACACTTTTTCCCTTCATAATGTTCTATTTGTTCGACATGAAAAAGAATCTTATATCCATATCTCAATTTTGCATCTCTAATAAAACCTTTATTGAGTTCTTACCAACTTCTTTTCATGTGAAGGATCTCGCCGACAGGAGAATACTGTTGACCTACGCCTAAGGATCTGTATGAATGGCCGACCACGCCTCGCCCCACCCCTCCGCTTGTGTCGCTCCAAAGTCTCATCGATCTGGCATCATCGCTTTGGCCATCCGTCTGCCCCATCCAAAGTCGATATTATCTAGCCTAGGTTTAGCATTAGACATCGCCGCACTCCTATTCATTGTAATGATTGCCTTTCTAATAAAAGTCATAAAATTCCTTTTCATCAAAATACTATCAGTGTCTACTCTCCCTCTTCAAACTATTTATACCGATGTTTGGACCTCCCCTTCCCTCTATTGATGGGTTCAAATACTATGTGATCTTTGTTGATCACTATACCCATTACATTCGGCTTTACCCGCTCGACTCAAATCTGAGGTTGCCACCATCTTTCCCAAATTTAAAGCCTTAGTGGAAAATTATTTTAAAACCACCATAGTCACCCTTTACTCTGACAATGGCGGCGAGTATATGGGCTTGCTCAGACTCGCTTGGCCGCCACCTGCCCGCCCATGGCATCTCTCACCTTACCTCGCCCCTCACACCCTCGAACACACCCGTTCTCTAACGCCGCCATCGCCACATTGTTGAGACTGGTCTCTCCCTTCTCTCTCTGCTTCTTCCGCCGCCTCTTCCGGTCGCTTGCTTTCCAAACCGCGACCTATCTCATAAATCGACTACCTACACCCACTTTGCTCGCCAATCTCCCTACCATAAACTTTTTGGCTCTCTCGCCGAACTACCACGCTAAGCTTCGTGCTTTTGGTTGTCTCAGCTATCCTTGGCTCCGCCCTTACTCCCGCCCACAAACTCGATGCTCGCGCCTCCACTGTATCTTCCTTGGTTACTCGCTACTCCGTAGTGCCTATCTCTCGCTTATGATCTAAGCACCACCAAGCTGCATATTATCGCCATGTTCGCCAGTCCACCTTCCCATGTCCACCTCGGCCACCCCGCCGCCGCAGTACACCTATGATAGTGAGTCTTGGCTACCCCTCATGAACCGCTCGGTCCTCTCATACACCGGGCTTCCACTGCCGCTTCCAAGATTCTGTCTGGGAAGCTCGCCATCAATCGATTTGTGATCTCACCGCCCATAACCCAACCTCCCACATCGGCTATCAAACCGGTGATACCATCCGCACTCGCTTCCTTGTCTCGCTGCCCGCCGCCTCCATCCTCGGCCAGCCTCAAGCCACATTGCCTTTTTATCCGCTACTTCACCTTTCTCGGCAACCAGCATCAGCCTCGAGGATCACCTGGCAGTACCGCCTTCAAGGCTTCGCTATCGTTCCTAGCCTATTGCCTCCGCTTATCTGGCTTCTCAAGCCTCGCCTCCTCAGCCTCCGGCACATCCTCCATAGTCACTCGCCTCCAAGAACAACATCTTCAAACCAAAGATCAAATGAGTCTTTTCGCTCACTAAGAAGTAATGAACCCACATGTGTTACTCAGTCTCAAGGATGTGAAGTGGCGGCCAAAGCCATGTCCGAAGAGTTTGATGCTCTCGCCGCAATGGGACTTGGGATCTAGTCCTTCCGGAGATGCTCGCAATATAGTTGGTCGTAAGTGGATCTACCGTGACAAGAGACATGCCGATGGTACCGTTGATCGCTACAAAGCTCGCCTAGTAGCTGGGATTTCACCACG
>JABEVN020002424.1:0-21467 GCA_013146195.2 Codonopsis lanceolata
TAACTTAATCATAACTTAACTTAACATAACTTAACTTAATCTTTAACTTAACGTAACGTAATCTCTAACTTCTAACTCTAACTTAACTCAACTTAACTTAACTTCTAACTTCTAACTTAACTCTAACTTAACTTAGCTTCTTTAACTCAATCTAACTCTTAACTTAACTTAACTTAAACGAACGTAACGTAACTTAACTTAGCTTAACTTAACTTAACTTAACTTAACTTAACGCAACTTAACTTCTAACTTTAACTTAACGCAACTTAACTTCAATCTTAGCTTAACTTAACTTAACTTAACTTAACTTAACTTTTAACTTAACTTAACTTAACATAACTTCTAATCTAACTTCTAACTTAACTTTAACGTAACGCACTTAACTTAACTTCTAAACGTAACTTAACATAACTTCTTAACTTAACTTAACTTCTAACTTAATCTCTTAACGTAACGCAATCTCTAACTTAACTTAACTTAACTCTAATCTTAACTTAACTTTAACGTAACTTAACTTAACTTAACTTAACTTAACGTAACTTAACTTAACTTTCTTAACTTAACTTAACTTAACTTAACTTAACTTAAATTAACTTAACTTAACTTAACTTTAACTTCTAACTTAACTTAACGCAACTTAACTTAACTTTAACTTAACTTAACTCCAACTTCTAACTTAACTTAATTCTAACTTAACTTTAACTTCTAACTTAACTTAACGCAATCTCAACTTAACTCCTTAACTTCTAAACGCAACTTAACTCAACTTCTAACTTAACTTAGCTTAACTTCTTAACTTAACTTAATTCTTAACGTAACTTAACTTAACTTAACTTCTAACGTAACATAACTTAACTTAGCTTAACGTAACTTAACTTCTAACTTAACTTAACTTAATTAACTTAATGTAATGTAACTTAACGTAACTTAACTTAACGCAATGCAACTTAATGAACCTTAACTTAACATAACTTAACTTAACTTAATCAACTTAATCTCAACTTAAGCAACTTAACTTAACTTAGCTTAACTTTAACTTACCCTAACTTAATCCTTAACGCAATTAACTTAACTTCTAACTTAACTTAACTCAACTTAACTTAACTTAATTTAACTTAACTTAACTTAAACTTAACTTAACTTACTTAGCTTAACTTAACTTAAACGTAACATAACATAACTTAACTTAACTTAACTTAACTTAACTTAACTTTAACTTAACTTAATATAACTTTAACTTAACTTTAACTTAACATAACTTAACTTTAGCTTAACGTAACGCAACTTAACGCAATCCAACTTCTAACTTAACTTAATGTAACGAACGTAATTAACGAACTTAACTTAACTTAACGCAATGTAACTTAATGCAACTTAACGTAACGTAACTTAACTAACTTAACTTCTAACCTAGCTTAACTTAACTTAACTAACTTAACTTCACTTAAACGCAACTTAACTCTTAACTTAAAGTCTTAATCTAACTTAACTTAACTTAACTTAACTTAAACGAACTCTAACTTCTAACTTAACGTAACTTAACTTAACTTAACTTAACTTTAACTTAACTTAACTTAACTTAACTTAACTTAACTTAACTTAACGTAACTTAACTTAACTTAACGAACTTTTAACTTAACTTAACTTAACCACTTAAACGAATTTCTAACTTTAACTTAACGTAATGCAACTTAAACATAATTAACTTAGCTTAATATAACGTAACTTAACTTAACTTTAACGTAACGCAAACTTAACTTAACTTAACTTAACTTAACTTCTAACTTCAACTTAACTTAATCTCTAACTTAACTTAACTTAACTTAACTTAACTCTCAAGAACTTAACTAAACTTAACTTAACTTAACTTAACGAATCAATCAACTTAACTTAACTTAACTTTTAACTTAACTTAATTAATAACTTAACTTTAACTTAACTTAACTTTAACTTAACTTAACTTCTCTTAACTTAGCTTAATTTAAACTTAATCTTAACTTAACTTCAAAGAACCTAACTAAACTTAACTTAACTTAACTTAACGCAACTTTAACTTCTTAACGTAACTTAACATAACTTAACTTAGCTTAACGTAACTTAACATAACGTAACTTAACTAAGCTTAACGTAACGTAACTTAACTTAACTTAGCTTAACTTAACTTAACTTAGCTTAACTTAACCGTAACGTAACTTAACTTAAGTTAACTTAACTTAACTTAGCTTAACTTAACTTAGCTTAACTTAACTTACCTTAACTTAACTTAAACGTAACGTAACTTAACTTAACTTAAACGTAATGTAACTTAACTTAGCTTAATGTAACGTAACTTAACTTAACATAGCTTAACTTAACTTAACTTAACGTAACATAACTTAACTTAGCATAACGCATTAACTTAACTTAACTTAACTTAACGAATTTAACTTAACTTAACTTAACTTAACTTAACTTAACTTAACTTAACTTAGCTTAACTTCTAACTTAACTTTTAGCTTAACTTAAATTAAGTAACGTATCGCACTTCTAAGTTAAGTTAACTTAACTTCTAGCTTAACTTAACTTGCTTAACTTCTAACTTCAAACTTAACGCAACTTAACTTAACTTAACTTAAACGTAATGTAACTTAACTTAGCTTAATGTAACGTAACTTAACTTAACATAGCTTAACTTAACTTAACTTAACGTAACATAACTTAACTTAGCATAACGTAACGTAACTTAACTTAACTTAACTTAACGTAACTTAACTTAACTTAACTTAACTTAACTTAACTTAACTTAACTTAACTTAACGTAACGTAACTTAACTTAACATGAAAACTCCTCGCTATTTACCTAAATGACAATTTAAATGGTACAATGGAGTACGATGGACCATTATAACATGAAAAACTCTACGAACAACTGACGATTCTGGTTACATTTTTGTCTCGACCCAATACGATCAGGTAAAACCCAATCTGATCAAATACTTGTTCATGACAAAGCATCAATTCGTTTAGCGGGTTTCCCTAATTTTAAATTCTGAAAATATTTAGCGACGAAAAATTGCGTTGCTGGAATTAAATTGAAATTAAATTATGAAAATATTTAACGACGGAATGTGCTAGAGACATGCAACACAGTATGACCACATGCAAATTCAAATTTACTCTATTTATATAATTTTGTTATTATTTTCTTAAATATATAGTAAGTTGTATTTGAATATTTTATTTTTGTAATATATTGATATGATAGTATCATTTTATTGAATATATATTTAATTATTTTATTATTTCAAATACATATAGATATTTGAAATATCAATTTAATAATATAATATAATTCAATAAAATGATGCTAATCAATATTCAATATAATTACAAAAATAAAAATATTCAAATTACAACTTTATATATATATATATATATATATATATATATATATATATATATATATATATATACAAAGGGATTTAATATATAATATTAATTTATATCATATTTATAAATATATATTTATTAATATTATATATTAAATCCCTTTGTGTATATATATATATGCAAAAGGATTTTAGAAAAACACAAATATTTCAAATCATTATTTATTTAAAATTTATAAATGGATTTTACAAAAATAAATATTTTAAAACATTATTTATTTACAAAAAAATATTTCAACACAAATATTAATTTCAGCGATTAATTTTAATTTTCCGTCGAAATTAAAACCCGGCCTCCCGAAAAATTAAAACTCCTCCACCGCCAACCCCAAAACCCCAAAATCCCCAAATGCTCGCTCGGGCGTTTCATTCATTTCGTCTCACTCTCTCTCACAAAAACCCTAAAATCCCAAATCCTCCCCGCCCGCTTTTCTCTCAACCCGCCGCAAATCCGGCCATCGCCTCATCCGCCAAGCCCCTCAAGCTCTATCTCCCATTGTGAGAACCCAAACCCATTACTTGTATTACTTGTTCTATGCCCTAATAACGTGCTTGTTTCATGCTTTAACATGATTAGATATCTCTTTAGTCCATGCCCGACTCATTTATCATTATTGCATTCCTTATCACTTGATTTCCTTCTATGCTTAGTATACCTTCCCGTGATGCCTTGAGTGTTGCCTTAGCTTGAATTGCACTCAACCGAGACTTGTTAGGTTCGATTGTCTTTCATAGATCTACCTAGAACGCCACCTTGATCATAGTAAGCTTGTTGGGAAGTTTAGAAACCTTCTTGCCTTGTTTTGGCCTTAGCGATTTCAATTGCCTCCCGCTTTTGCCTCGTATTTCGACGTGCGAATTGTTCCTTGAGTTCCCGGACTTGTATTCAAGTCATAACCTTGATTAAACAAGCCTATTCCATGCCCAAGTTACCCTAGTTTTATTGACCTTGATCCGGGTTTGATTCGTCAACCAATCGCCGCTGACTCCGAGCCTTGTCCTACCTTGCTCCTGTGATGTTCTGTGTGTTTCTGACATGTTTTGAGTTGTGTTAGACCCTAGAATGGTTGCCCATGAGCTTGGGACCATTTAGGACTTGTTTAGGTCAAGTTTTGAGGCCCCGTAGTTCAGCGGCCGCATGGCTCGAGTGAGGCGCCCGCCTCAAATACCGAGAGCAAATGAAAAATGGCAGCCTTCTCAAGATCCGAGGTCGATGGCTCGGAGGCGCCCGCCCAGCCTCTTTCGCCTACGGAATTTTTCTTCTTCTGCTTTTGTCCGACCTTTAACCCTTAAACCCCCTTCCTAATTGTCCCTAATCCAACCTATTAAACCCTAATTAAGCTAGGTTAGTCCTAATCTCAAGCCACTACCTTTGGACATGTGGATTCCACCCCTCCTCTCCCCTTGACACTTGGAATTCCACCAAATTCATGCAAGATATATAAGGCCTCCCTTGTTGACTTTGCCTTAATCTCTCATTTTCTATTTCTCTCTCTTGCCATGGTTAGTGTGTGTAGAGAATAGGTGAGATTGGTGTGTGTGATTCCTAGATTGAGCTCCCGACTCCGCTTGCCGAGCCGAGACCACGTGTGAAGCTACCGACGAGGAGATCGCTTTCTATCCGATTACTTTTTGTGCTTCAACTTTCCTTTTCCTTGGTGAATGTAAGCTATTAATTTCCCTTAGATTGTATGATTAGACTTGCCATGATTCCCCTTGTCTATTGATCCCCATGCTTTTCCATGCCCATGCCATGATCTAGGTTGAATTGGTCTCTTGAGATTGTGATTAGTATGTCCATCTTGTTGCTTGAGGCCTATACCTAGAATTAATTATGTTCTATGCTTCTTTAGGAGCAACTAATGTTCTTGAACTATTATATTTTGATAACTCTCGGGAATTTTGAATTCTAGGTTTCCTATGCCTTGTATTGATTATCTTAATGAATTGGATCCTAGACCTAGAACAAATTGTGTTCCATGTGCCTTTATTTACGAATAATTAACGTTCTTGGACCCTTGCATTGTAATGACCTTGAAAGATTGATTCTAAGGTCTCTTGAATTCGAACTATCGATAATTCTTAACTACGGTTGTTAAACTGATTAATGACCTAGCCGATCATATGCGAGAACTTAGAAGAGGGTTTGTGATGCATTTAGGCCCTAACTCTATTGGATGAACTTTTAGAGACGACTCAACGAGTCAAGATTAGCGAGCTATTGAACAATACCGGCTCCACGATTAATCCCTACGACGCTCTAATCGCGGTTCCCCTAAGAATAATAATTCTAGACTTTGAACTTGAATTGATTGCCTCGCTTGATCTTGACCGTCATATTATGGAATGACTAATTGACATGTGAGTTCGCTCTTGTCGAACTCAACCCTACCCGTTATTGATAAGAATAATTTATTTATCTCTTGAGCGAGATCGCTCTTGCTCGATCTCGCTCTCTACTTGAGAATTTTGTTAAGTATACATTACTTGGCATTGCATGAGTCCACCGCATCCCGCCTTTGTGCACACACGCCTCCACCGTGGCCACAAAGGAGAAGTAGCTCCCATGTCAGTAATCATTTAAGAGCATCACCGGTGACTATCCCTGCATCTCCTCGAAGATCGATGTACTACACTCATTCGATACCCGCACATTCGATAACGCTTGTATGCAGAACTACGTAGCGCCCGCCTCCATATATCCTTATCTATGTGATTTATTTATGCACAATTATGTGAAACAACGTGCATCCCGGATATATGACCCTATGCTACGTGACTATATCTTGTCTTGAATGTTGCATCTTGCCATGACATGCATGATTAATAGCTTACGAAGTCTTTATGACTTACCCTTTCCCTTTATCGTTTAGATCCTAGCAAGACAAAGTCCTGCCTGACTTGTCAGCTCGTGCTTTGGCCCTTGATTCGCCGTTGATTCTGAAGAGGTGGTTTTTGATGGCCTCTTACTTTGTTTATAATTTTGTAAGGACGACGGGTTAAGCCCAACTAGACCGTGGTCGGGTATTTGTGTTTGACTTGATTGTAAATCTTTAGTCGCTAGTAGTTTATACTTGTAGTAATTGTAACCTTTTTGGTGCTTAGCATTGTGTAAGCCGAGCTTTGGTTTACTTGTTATTATCCCTCCATGTTTTAGTCTTCCGCCGAGCATGCTATTAGCTCTTCTTAAATTCTTGTCCTTGAACCGTTAGCTTAGTTCCTGATGTAGTGTCGCCAAGACTTGGTTATTTTGTTTAACTGCTTATCGCTTAAAAGTTTTAATATCCCCGCTTGGTGCCGAGGCGTGGCTACGACTCCAATGTTACACGCCGCTTTTTTGTGAATTAAGTCCTCAGATGTTTAATTGCCTTCTTGGTTCCCTCCTTATTTGGGTCCCGACCCTCCTGGCCCCATCTCGGCCCGGCCGGTCATGCCACCCCATCCGACCATCCCTGCCTGCATCCCTGCGCTCAGCTCGATTTTTCTCCTCCGGTCGATTTCACCACCGCCGATTTCTACTCCTTCCGCGACGCCATCAGATAACCGGGCCACAGCCTTCGCCCTCGTGCCCTCACAGAGTCACGTGTATTGCTCTCCTACCCTCTTGAATGGACTTTCAATTTGCGCCCTAATGTTGTACCATTATTGAGAAATGGTGATTCTTTTGATTAAGAATACTAGTTAAATATGTGTGAGATTAAGAAAAACATGTTGAGTGGCATGAACAATTTGGCTTCAGGTGGAATCCCAAAACATGTTTTTATTGTTTGGGTAATGGGTATCGATTTACGTAATTTATAATTTATAAATTGATTTGGATTTCTATTGTTTAAATGGAAAAGATAAATAGTGTTATGTATCAATCCGCAATTTTTCTCTTGCTTCTTCTGGAAAGTCTCAGCTTGTTTTCATTCAAGCTAACAGGCTGAGGCTTTTGCCCTGTAATTATGGTTATAAACTAATTTCTTCTAACAGTTGAAATAAACAAGGTTTTGGTTCAAAAGAAATTAAGAAATATAAATACTCCGTCATAGAGAGTTTATTCCTACTTCAATTTCTATCATATTGCATTGTAGTCAGAATAGAATAATGTAGGGCTAAGTGGAAGGCGTAGTGCAATTAATTAATGGAGCATTAGGAGAAGAATTATATATACTTTTGCTTCTATTACTATATGAGAAGGAATATATTTATTTATATTTGTGTTTTGGTGGAACAATTAAATTTATGTGTTGATGCTGGTGGAACAAAAAGGAGTTGGTGATCTTTAGATTTTAAAATAATTATGCTGGAAAAAGAATTCGATGTTTGATTTAGGTGAATTGTGGTTCCAATGATACTGATAAATGTGTACTATGCTGGAACCAATTCTTAATTACTTTGGAATAATGTTGAGTTCGGTGGTTTAACAACTCCCAACTAATCACATACCTAATTCATATTGTTTTGTATGTGTTAGATTTTACTGGATGCTTTTTATTTCTAATGGTTCACTCTACTGTTGTTGTGTTAGAGAAAACAGGTTGGCAAACTTTTAAAATTAAGCTAGTGCAGATCCTAGTTTGAATGTTTGATTAGTTAGGGATTCCTTGATGTCAATTGCAGTATGGTGGTGCCTCTCATTTTGAACTTTGCATCAGTGGATGTTTCTTTCTGTTGGAATTTCAATTTATGAGCTGTTTTGAGTTTTAAGAAATGTTGAATTTTAGCAGTCTCATGAAGTGGTGGCAGATCAAAGAAAATCTGAATGGATTGGTGAGATGCTTTTGCTTCTTATCACTTAGTTTCCAAGTTCTTGAAAAGCTTGATCTATTTTCCTTATATTTTTTAAACAAATATGTGTTTATACAGCTGCATTTCCTGATCACAACAGTAAGGCGTCTTTATTTTTTTGACCGTGGACCATTTTTAAATTTGGGTTGGTTGACCGTGTACATGAATGGATTGGTAGATAAATTAGTTGTATATTTTGGGTTCATGTTGGAAGGGTTTGAAATTTGAATAGAGGAATATTAGATGGACTGTTTTGGCTTCTAGTTCTGCAATTGATTTCGGTTTAAGTTCAATTTTTTTTTCTTTATTTATTATTTTGAGGAAAAGATGGTGGATTTTTGGAGCTAGATTTTCGGGGCTGTTGTGTGGGCTGTTACGGGGCTGTTTCGGGGCTGTTGTGTGGGCTGTTACGGGGCTGTTTCGGGGCAGGTGTGGGGCTGTTTCGGGGCTGTTTTGGGGCTGTTGTGTGGGCTGTTACGGGGCTGTTTCGGGGCTATTGTGTGGGGCTGTTTCGGGGCTGTTGTGTGGGCTGTTTTGGGGCAGGTGTGGGGCTGTTTCGGGCTGTTTTGGGGCTGTTGTGTGGGCTGTTTCGGGGCAGGTGTGGGGCTGTTTCGGGGCTGTTGTGTGGGCTGTTGCGGGGCTGTTTCGAAGTCGTGTTCGGGCAGCCTAGTCGAGCAGTTTTGGACAGTGTTTAGGCTGATCGAAACTGGTGTTACAAGCTAGATTAAGGGCTGTTTTAGCAAGGATTATTGAGTAGGTTCGTGGCTGAAGTTGGAGTACATTTGAGCAGGTTTGGGCAGCCTAAAAAGCTGGAACAAACTAATAACACTAACACTAACCCTAAACTTAAACCTAAACCTAAACCTAAACCTAAACCTAAATCTGAACCTAAACCTAAACCATAAACCTAATTCGTAACACTAACACTAACCCTAAACTTAACCCTAAACCCAACCCCAACCCCACCCCCACCCCACGCCCACCCCCAACCCCACCCCAAACCCCAACCCCACCACAACCCCATCCCCAACCCCACCCCACCCTATCCCCAACCCCACCCCACCCCTAAATCTAAAGGTCTTAATATTTTTTTATTTTTATTAAATGTTAGTGTGTAATTAAAATGTTATAATTCTATTTTTATATTGTAGATGAAATATACATGTTAGTTTGTATGGTATGTATACTAGTTTAAATTTAGCGTATTAATGTTTAAACATCGATTTATGTACGTTTGTTAGCTGGGTAGCCATGTTGATGCTATGAAATCCATGGTTGTAGTTTAATTGACTTTGAAATAAAAAAAAGATAACTTTATGTAAGTTTGGGGGGTGTTAGTATAAATAGTAAGAAATAAAAGGGTGTTAGTGTAAATAGTAAGAAATAAAATGGTGTTAGTGTAAATTTAGTGTATTAATGCTTAAACATCGATTTATATACGTTTGTTAGCTGGGTAGCCATGTTGATGTTATGAAATCCATGGTTGTAGTTTAATTGACTTTGAAACCAAAAAAGATAATTGTATGTACGTTGAGGGGTGTTAGTGTAAATGGTAAGAATTAAAGGGGTGTTAGTATAAATTTAGTGTATTAATGCTTAAACATCGGTTTATGTACGTTTGTTAGCTGGGTAGCCATGTTGATGCTATGAAATCCATGGTTTTAGTTTACTTGACTTTGAAACCGAACAACATAACTGTATGTACGTTTAGGGGGGTGTTAGTGTAAATAGTAAGAAATAAATGGGTGTTAGTGTAAATTTAGTGTATTAATGTTTAAACATCGATTTATGTACGCCTGTTAGATGGGTAGCCATGTTGATGCTATGAAATCTATGGTTGTACTTTAGTTGACTTTGAAACCAAAAAAGATAATTGTATGTACGTTTAGGGGGGATGTTAGTGTAAATGGTAAGAAACAAAGGGGGTGTTAGTGTAAATTTAGTGTATTAATGTTTAAACATCGATTTATGTACGCTTGTTAGCTAGGTAGCCATGTTGATGCTATGAAATCCATGGTTGTAGTTTAATTGACTTTGAAACCGAACGTGCTTACTTTCAAGCAACATTTATTCCATTTCTTCTCTTTCCATTCCTTTGGTTTAATACTCATATTGGGGGTGGGGGAAATGGGGTTTTACCATTTTTGTTATTATTATTAACTAATTGATTTTGGATAACTTGTACATGTTTAGGTTCATCCAGCAAAAAAAACAAAGAAATGATGATTATGCCATAAATGTATTCCTATGGTAAGCTTCTAAAGCTTCTTGTTTGATCATATGAAAACAATGACTTATTTTTTCGTGTTGATTTTTAATCAAAATAGTAATTTTACTTGGACATGTTTTCTAGCTGATTGCCGTGAAGATGAAGTTTTTTTTTATACTCATGTCGTAGAATTTTTTAATTTTATTTTTAGTTTTTTTTATTAGATATAGTTTACATGGATTTGTACAAGTTTAAATTTACAAGTTAACTCTAGAAACAAGTTTTTAGTATTAATTGTTATGTATAATTTACATGGATTGTTGTAATAACATTTATAGTTTGATGTTTTTAAATTGGTTTTATATTATTGTTTATTTTGTATCTTCAGTTTTGTATTAATTGTTATATTATCAGGTACAAAAATTTATAATAATAGTATTTTTGGGGGTTTTTTTTTTAAATTTTTTTACATTATTAGCGATGGAATTTTCCATCGCTGAAATTAAAATTTAATAAATTTTTAAACGCCTTCAGCGACGGAATTTTCAATCGCTAAAATTCAAATTTAATTAATTTTTAAACGCCTTTAGCGACGGAATTTTCCGTCGTTGAAATTCAATTTTAATTAATTTTTAAACGCCTTTAGCGACGGAATTTTCCGTTTTCAATTCAATTTTAATTTTTTTAAAGCCTTTAGTTTTTTTTTAATTAATTTTTAATTTAGCGAAATTCCGTCGCTGAAATTCAATTTAATTAATTTTTAACCTTTAGAATTTTCCGTCGAAATTCAATTTTAATTAATTTTTAAACGCCTTTAGCGACGAAAAGGCGATTGGAACAGAAAATTTCAGTTTCCGCGCTGAAAATCAACCTTTAGCGATGGAAATTCCGTCGCTAAAGGCTGCCTTTAGCGACGGAAATCGGTCCGTCGGCATCAGCGACGAAAGATTAGCGACGGAATGGCGACGGAAAAATTCCTTCGCTGGGGGCCTTTAGCGACGGAATTTCGCCTTTAGCGACGGAATTTCGCCTTTAGCGACAGAAAATTCCGTCACTAAAGGTCATTTTTCTAGTAGTGATACATCATTCTACAACATACTCTCAATTGTGCATTTGCTTCACACAATTACATAAACCACATAAGAACTCGATTGAGTCTTATAATCACTCATATCAAACATGCCCTTCAATCCATCCCAAAGTCACGTAAGCAAATATATTAGTCTAACGCACTACAAACATCGTAGGGATTGAATGTGGAGTCGGTATTGTTCAATAACTCCCTAATCTTAACTCCGGTGAGTTTTACTAAAATTCAACCAAATAGAGCATTGATACTATATGCATTACATTGCCCTTTCCTAAGTTCTCCTTTCATTTAGAACTCGATAACTATGCCGTTCATGATCTTAAACTAGCCTTAAACACAATCCCGAGTTTCAAACCCTAGAATCGGAGATTTTGTTAAACCTTGAATTGAAACATAATCTTTCACAAGAGTTGTTCCTAAGCTCAGTATAAACAACATTTATGCTTTGCATAAAGTCAAAATCACAACTTCAATAAGAATTCATAAACTCCTACTCATATTTCTTAGGTTGAATTGGAGAATTTGTCTTCACAAAAGATGTTCATAATCATCAATAGAGCAATTATAATGAAGGGGTCATGTCATTTTATTGAACATGAAAATCTCAGGGAATTGTCAACGTACCTTAAGCCTAAGATTAATGGATGAATGGATGATCAAAGCAAGGATTGTTGTAGAGGAGATCAAGGCCTTCGATTTGGCGGTCTCGGATCACCGATCGGACCACCGGAACTCCGGGAAATGGTCTCTCAAGCTAGGGTTTCCTCCATGGACGAAAATGGAGCTTGAAGCTCTGTATCTCTGAATTTTTTGATCACAAATGGCTGAATTAGGCTGGAAAAATGATTTATATACTTACCATTTAGACCCTAATCCAAGTGAAGGGGGTTATAAGCCTTTCTATTGGCTAAGGGAGGATGACCTTTGATAAGGGTTGATCCAAGGTCTTAGAAGGGTTTCACTAAAGTCAAAAATGGTGTTCTAAGATGAAATGGTAGGACTTTGGACAAGGGGCAAGGGGCAAGGGGGTCTTCAACCAAAACAAGTCAAAAACCCAAAATCTAGAAAACAGACAGTCAATATTGTAAAATCGACCATAAATAGCTCATACCTCAAAATGAGGTGTTTACTGATTTTTGTCAAACTAGAATCTTTAAAATATAGTTTAGCCTTTTAAATTACTCAATTTGGACTTATATTCATCAAAATATGGCTACTACAAGTTCGAGTACAGAAGCTGATTTGCTGAAAACAGAATTCTGGCACAGCCGTAAGTCAAGACCTAAATGAGGTACTTATACACCTTGGAAAAATACCATATTTTACAGGGAGTATCCTAACATATGTAGGTAAAACATACTAAATTTTTAGAAAATTCTCTTCAGTAGATTGGTACCAGAATTTTTCCGAAGTTTTCCCAAAACCGGACTGAATCTGTGAAGTAATATGTTGGTCATCTTATTTCCAAATGCAACAAGTCTATGAACAATGATTATGCAAGCATGGGAAATACTAGTACACTTGGTTTAGAACTTAAATGAACTTCTCGCAAGTTGAAAGCACAAACAATACAAGCAACGAAGGCAATCCCGAGAAACCCTAAGGCTCAAACGAAGCAACAATGCTTCTAAACTCTCAACCAAGCATACAACAACTAAGATGAACATTGTAAATCTTATATGCAAGGTACTAAGACTCCAATGATACTTATTTAGGTGCTATCATGTTAAGATAAACACTCGACGCATTAACAACAAAGCATGCAACACGAGAAAGTCAAATATTCAAAGGTTCGGGGTCTTACATCCTCACCACCTTAAAAGAATTCGCCCTCGAATTCAAAACTCGACAACAACCAAAAGTTCAATACTGCCGCACATGAAGTCGGGTGACCGTCCTAGGTATGCCTCAAAACACGAGGGGGAGAAATACTCAAATCTCAACTACAATAAATTCCAAAATCAAGTCATCTTGACTCTTGACGGAGTTCAAAGACGTTAGCAAAGCTTACAAAGTTCAATCAAACGTGGATATCAAGGTTTAAATGCCTCTCTATCAACTAATCAGGTAATTCATGCATGTGCATTAATTGCACCAAACTAACTAACTTCCCAACCAAGAATTTTTTTTTCTGGGCTAGCTAAATTATTCCAGCCACAATACGAATCTCTAGGGTCTAACGCCCTTACACTATAATCAAGTAGTCAATCATCATCTAGACCACATATTCGCCCAACAAGAAAGACATTCAATACAGTGTAACTCATTCGATCAAGTCACAAGTTCATTTCATTCATAGCATGATCTCCATATACAAGTTGCACATATTTGCACAAGCAAAACAAGATACCATTTTCAATTCCATTCCGTTTGGTAACGGGTTCACCAATTCCTATCTCATATTATACCATTCTAGTTCTCCGACGAAGACCTCTTGATAATCAAGTCGTGGGGCCCTCAAGTGACTTCAAAAGCTTTCGTAGATGCAGGATGTGGGGTGTTCGTGAATCACATATCAACATCCTTTATATCGGTCTCAACAATAGCAATCATAAGCACATATAGGCATGGCATCAACATCATGCAACATAGCATATTAATTTACTATGTATGTATACCAAGTATGGAATATTCATACTATTAACTACCTATCAATGGTAGATAAAACACATTATTCAAGGCTAATACTCTATCAATGTATTAGACTAATAACGAGACAATACAACACTTCACAAGTCACTAGGTAGCATATTCTTACTAACTAGTATATAACCAATCCTTATAAGTCAAACCGTATACGGGTCGACAACCGATCCGACCAATCATCATGTGATCACCTACTGGCCCATCACCAAGTTCCAACATATCATGAGGAAATTTCACCTTGATCAAGGTAGTCCCCCAAATACCAAAACACAACCATCGGGAAAGGGTTCTCAAATTCCCAACACAAGTAATACAAGAACTGGTGATTAAATACTACCATAACTATATACACCTATATAGTAATCTATGAAATACTATTAGGTACCACGGGAGGCTTAACCACTCCGCTCTCGAAACGTATTACAACGAACTTTCGCCATAATGATTAACACGACGATCACCTTTGGGACCGACAGTCTAGCTTCTCTGATTCCTAAAAATGGAACAAGAAACAACATCTCTACTAAAATGCAACACCTACTCTTGGTATAACTGCAACTCATAAGCAATAAAGGAGAAATATAATACTCCTAGACACAAACCTTCACTCACGGCAATCTAGACCAAACGAACTTAGTACTCCAAGTCGTGTACTTGTACCAATGAATATGCCAATAAGGCATTATAAACAACACTCGACGGTAAATACTCGACGAAAACCCAAACCCAAACTAGGCCATGGAACCTATCCTGGCTTATAGCTAACATAAGCTCTGATACCAACTGTAACGACCCGACCCGGATTCCAACACGAAATCCCAAGGTCGTGCCGCTGGAACTAACTTAATAAGAGGACAAGCACTTGATAAACAGTAGTGCTAGTCAAACAGTCGAGCAAACTCGCTCTAAACATGAACATAACGCCGCACTAAAATACGGTATTTCAAAAATCAAATCAGCGGAAGCAATATAAGAAAGAAGTCCCAAGCTATGAAGCTCGAAACCAACGACAATGAAACCAAGAGAGACATTATCTCTCAAAGGAGGAAAAACAAAACTCGCGTGCGTGCAACATTGCAGACGCTAATCAAACCATCGGCACTCGGTGCGTTTCAACAAAGAACCAACCTGATATAACAAATACCCAACGGCTAAAGCATACCGGGTCAACCAACAACTATAAAAATTAGAATAAGGAAATTCCCCAAAGCTACAAGGTGCGTGCAGAGACAACCGAAATATATACTAAAACCACAAACAAGGCACGACACTACACGTCGGCCCAAGAAATAACCAATACAAATACCAAGTATTCTACCCGATGTAAAGTCTAAATAACTTTACAAAATGTCGATCTCACAAGAATAGCAAAGTACATGAAATCAATGACAATGCTAAAAGGAACAAGACTCCACAAGGCTGCTACTCGGAAAGTCGGCTACTACAAACACGAACCACACGATCTAACCTCGATCTATCGACCACATTTGCGCCACATACCACGATCTACTCGACCTCGGTGCGGCTATCGATTCTTGCAACTAAAAACAAGTGCGAGATGAGTCATAATGACCCGATGCGCTACTACAATATATATGCAACATATAATTATGTAACATAAACATAACCAGGGTGTCATTTTATATATGACAAAAAAAACCGTGAAGAGGCGTCGTATCGTTTCGATACTCCACAAGATATCCATTTCTTCTTACTTACTAAGCGTCCAAATGAACGAGGTGTAATTCCTGTTCACACACAAATCAAATGAATTAGAAGGTAGTTCCCACAAAACATCATATGCAAGTATACATATCATTATATATACAAATCAAGCTATTCACACTATTACCACGTGTAAGGGTGCATGTTTATATATATACACCTATATCAGTATGTATATCTCTAAATATACATATCAAATCTCCCATAAAATCATCATGCATAAGTGTGCATATCTATATATATACACATCAAGTCTTTCATATATATCTCATATACAAGTATGCATATCTCTATATATACATATCAAATCTCTCATATATCATCAGCCAATACAAACATGGTCAATAAGATCTCATGTTCAACTAACACTTTGTTATCACATAAGTGCCCATAGGAAGCCACATAAGGGATAGAGAAGATACCAAATCACTTTTCGTCGTATTGCTCCTGGCAATCACAACTGTTAATCATATCGTGCCAGTGATACCCGTGTTCAGGTATCAAAGTACCGAGCTCTCTTCTCGGGTCTGAGTTCTCTACTCAGGAAAATAGCACTAGCCAATGTGCTCAATTGGTTACGACAAAGGGGGCTACTTCCCCACTGTAGCTAGCAGTGGAGGTGTGTGTGAAACCCGAATCCGGTACGGCGATACATTACAATCACGAATCCCATAATTCGTGAAGGCAATGCATCGTCCCACCATCATCATGAAAACTCAAGTAATGCCAGTTGGACTTATATGCAATGCACAAGTAGATGTTTACTTGCTAATTCTCAAGTAGATATAATGACCTACTAAACTCATACGATTATGCACATTGTTACATAAATCACAAAACCACAATAGGAACTCATTTGAGTCTCTAAATCATAAGTGCCAAGTTTGTTCACTCTATTCAATTCAAGTCCCAAAAGCTAGTAATCTAGTCAACTGGAATATAATTGTCATAGGATCTCACCACGATCCTCGTAAGGTTCAATTGTTCCTTAACTCGACTCCGTTGAGTCTTTACTACAATTCCAACCAAATAGAGTTTGAACACTATATGTGTCCCAAGACTCTTTTCTATGTTCTCGTTTGAGGCATAGCAAGGTTCTCATTCCATTTAGGAATCTTAGTTCAAGTCCCAAGTCAATTATATAAGGGAAGCCAAGTTGATTATTGTGAAATCAAGCTTAGTTCAATTTTGATTCATAATTCCACTTAATAGTAGAATCCAAGTTCACCACAATTCATTAACTGTAGAACAGATCAGGCACGAAGGCAAATACATTCAATATGCTCATAAGTCATATCATAGAAACACATAGAAGAATCAATTCTTGACAAGGTAGGAAATCATGCATTTAGTCATAATATAAAATATACACAGTATTCCATATTCACCTATGAAATTCAACAGTCACAACTTAACCATCAGTCCATTAAATACTATCCAAGACTACTCCGTTAGTCTCGGATCATGAAGCCATTTACTAAACTCTTCCTAGAGTAGTAACTCATTCAATAACACAAAAGTCGATGGTAGTCAAAGACTTAAGCAACACTAGAGCGGTAATAACCCGTAAGGTCAAACCATACCGGTGAGTCTTAAATAACAACATGGTCATCCTAGCGACTTATACAAGTAGACTCCATGTATAGAGTACTAAAAAAGCCCCAATCCAAATCCTCTCATAGAATAGTCCTCAAATTCATTATTCAACAAGTAGGTGTTTTTACTCATTAAAGAATCAAGTAGGAATTCGACAAGAGCGAATTCAACGTCAAGTAGATACATCATTCTACAACATGCTCTCAATTGTGCATTTGCTTCACACAATCACATAAACCACATAAGAACTTCGATTGAGTCTTATAATCACTCATATCAAACATGCCCTTCAATCCATCCCAAAGTCACGTAAGCTAATATATTAGTCTAACGCACTACAAACATCGTAGGGATTGAATGTGGAGTCGGTATTGTTCAATAACTCCCTAATCTCAACTCCGGTGAGTTTTACTAAAATTCAACCAAATAGAGCATTGATACTATATGCATTACATTGCCCTTTCCTAAGTTCTCCTTTCATTTAGAACTCGATAACTATGCCGTTCATGATCTTAAACTAGCCTTAAACACAATCCCGAGTTTCAAACCCTAGAATCGGAGATTTTGTTAAACCTTGAATTGAAACATAATCTTTCACAAGAGTTGTTCTTAAGCTCAGTATAAACAACATTCATGCTTTGCATAAAGTCAAAATCACAACTTCAATAAGAATTCATAAACTCCTACTCATATTTCTTAGGTTGAATTGGAGAATTTGTCTTCACAAAAGATGTTCATAATCATCAATAGAGCAACTATAATGAAGGGGTCATGTCATTTTATTGAACATGAAAATCTCAGGGAATTGTCAACGTACCTTAAGCCTAATATTAATGGATGAATGGATGATCAAAGCAAGGATTGTTGTAGAGGAGATCAAGGCCTTCGATTTGGCGGTCTCGGATCACCGATCGGACCACCAGAACTCCGGGAAATGGTCTCTCAAGCTAGGGTTTCCTCCATGGACGAAAATGGAGCTTGAAGCTCTGTATCTCTGAAGTTTTTGATCACAAATGGCTGAATTAGGCTGGAAAAATGATTTATATACTTACCATTTAGACCCTAATCCAAGTGAAGGGGGTTATAAGCCTTTCAATAGGCTAAGGGAGGATGGCCTTTGATAAGGGTTGATCAAAGGGCTTAGAAGGGTTTGACTAAAGTCAAAAATGGTGTTCTAGGATGAAATGGTTGAACTTTGGACAAGGGGCAAGGGGCAAGGGGGTCTTCAACCAAAACAAGTCAAAAACCCAAAATCTAGAAAACAGACAGTCAATCTTGTAAAATCGACCATAAATAGCTCACACCTCCAAATGAGGTGATTATTGAAATAATGATTCAACGAGCAAAAACATGAGATTCTAAGAAAGGGAAGTGACTCAAAATTAGGATTGCATACTTCTACGAAGTTGAACAACGATTAAGAGTATCTAAACTCCAAAAGACAAGTTGTTAACACAACTCCGAACCCAAACGAACAAACGAAGCGAACGAAAACCTATGCAACGACCGTTCAATCACATAATCATCTCAAGAACACTTCGATCGTAAACTAGATCGTCTAGACAAGTGAATAACAACTTAGCGGAAACCTAGGGTTCAACCGTGTCACGAGAAAGAACTATGTAAATGAACTATCAACCAAATCGCATTTTGGCTAACGGTGAATTACGACTTGGAACTTTGACAAGTTAAAGTCTATGGAACATGTAAAACTAAGGTATTGGCTTCTAAATAGCCTACCTACACATATCTAGGCTCTCACAACGAGCCAAACAAGAAATGCTACAGCCATTCGACAAGCAAAACATGGAAGTCAAACACACGAATGTTTGGGGTTATACATTAAGACGTTATGTTATGATATCAAAACAAAGAATTTATTATTAGATTGATTTTTACAACTTTATTTTAAATTAAATAAACATATTAATTTTGTTTTCTTTCAATAAGGAATGATCACATGATTTTCTAAAAGTTTACTTGAATTTTTTTTTTATAATATTAGATTGTTACTATGTAACATGAAGCCATGAATTTGATTTATTAAACATTTAAAAAAATAATATTTTTGTTGTTCATGTAGATGGTAACAAAAAATCATTTGACGTATTTTGAATTAAAAAAAAATATGTAGGAAGGTAGTTAGGAAAGTAAATTATTTTGAAAGATATATGATATGTTGATTAGAAAGTGATGTTAGCTTTAAAAGTTTTAAATAAAAGATTTACACTATTGTGGATTAAATAATTAAATAATAATAGTACATTGTTCAAGTGAGCGGTAATCAAACATCATTTGACTTATTTTGAATTAAAAATTTATTTAGGAAGGTAATGGGAATAAATTTGTTCAAAAGCATTATATTCAAATTGATTTACAAAGTAATGTTGGTTTAAAAATTTAGATAAAAGATTTATACTATTATTACCAATAAAAGTTGTGAATGTGATGTTGGTTTAAAAGTTTTTATAAAAAGAATTTTAGTATTATTAATAGAAAGAAACATATACTATTTTGAATAGAAAGTGTTGTTGGCTTTAAAAGTCTTTAGAATCTCACATTAGATTTGTGTTGCTTTTTAGGTTTTAAATAAAAAGACTTGGGTTTGTTTCGTAGTCGAGGCATGGATAAACAATATTACATTAATAACTTGATATTATTGCTTTGTGAATTCTAATATATATATTGGATGTAACTTTGAGATAAAAAATTTAATCCCAGAATTTTTTTAGTAAGGGTGCTTAATAATCCATTTTCCCTTGGGATTAATAGTGAGATAATAATGACTCTATCTCATTAACTCTGACTATTAATCCGACCACCTATTACATACCGAACAATAGACAATTTGACTTATTAATCCTATCTATCCTTAATAATGGCTACCAAAGCGACACTTTCTACTGTTATTATCATGGACGAGATTATAGGTCACTATTTATAAAGTGATGTTGGTTTTAATAGTTTTAGATTATATAAAAGACTTCTACCATTATTTAATTTCCAATATAAGAGATATACCTTACATTTATAAAACAGTGATGTTGATTTGATTTTTTTAAGATAAAAGATTATTATTATTATTATTATTATTATTATTATTATTATTATTATTATTATTATTATTATTATTTAGTAATTGAAAAGATTAAATTACTATAAACATTGAAGAATTTAACACCTTATATCAACGTTCTTGGTAATAATTAAAATTAATAGGTATTTCATTAGCCTTGGTAATTTATCAAGTAATCTCAATGTCTAACTCTACGTGTGCAACGCATAAACTTTATAACTAGTACTTGTTTTGAATATCTACCTATATATTTATGCCACTATAAGGATTGGCTCCTTCTCTTACCCCATTCACCCTATTTCAGTTAATACACATTTAGATTTAGAAAATGTGGATTCAAATTATTGTAATCGAATACATGTTATTTTAAGTTTAATATACTTGATGCTTATAACGCTTATAACATTTGTCTAAAATCTTATACGTTACTTCAAAAAATGAATTATTGCTTATAACTAATGTTTGATATTCATAATCTATTGTAATCTATGCCATTAAAGACATGAAGCATTTTCCATGTTGGGAGTAGCCTAATCCTCCTATGGAAACCACTATCTTCAACTTTTGCCAAGTTATCACAATTCATTACTGAAAGATGACTAAGAAATGTTTGCTTCTTTTATTCCTTGGGTTAGCAATTCTAACTACCCCATCCATTGCAAGATTGTTAACTCCCACCATTGTGCCTCTTGTCTGATGGCAATGAAAATTTATCCTTCGGAGGAAAATATTCCAACAACTTATGTGCTCCGAAAGATCTCACCTCATTTCATCCACGCCTATTCAACTTCAAGGAGAGGATCAGTATCTCTTTTAGTAACATCAAAATCAAATGAAGTACTTGAACCGGAAAATAAACACAAGCATAAGCTGCCACCAACGTGAGCGACATCATAAAGAGCACCAAGTCACATGCTCCACCAC
>JABEVN020002425.1:0-21464 GCA_013146195.2 Codonopsis lanceolata
AATAAAAAGCAATAAATGTTGAAGTAAAGCGACTACTTTGTTGTTAGCCAAGGACTTCTAGATCACAATTGAGATCTATTGAGATGCTAATTTGAAAAGACTTGGAGTTGTATAGATTGAGAGCAATTCTTTAAGTGTTCTTGCACATTGTCTGTTGTTCCAGTCTTCAATGGCGATATTTAAAAGCATGTGCACTTCAAAAGAATCTGGAGAAAGACGTAAGGCTTCAACGCAATTTATTCATAAATGGTAAATGGCCGGGTGTCGATAAGGAATTTCGCCTTCACGTATATCCGAAAGCAGATAATCATTTCGAGATCTTCAAAAGGTGGGCGATTGGTGTCGATTCGAGAGATGAAGCAGTAAAGTAGGATACCGCTTTTATCGCCATCGCTCAGATCTAAAAAGCCTCGCTGTAAAGTTCCTTTCTGCCGGCTTGACATGTCGACTTTGATTAATTCAAATAATATATGGAAATAAGTTTGAATTAATCCAGCCTAGCTTTATGTCGAAGAGGACACGTAGAAGCGCATCAGCTGACACGAGGTCTACCGATCTTAAGCCTCGAGCAGGTCTTCCTCAAGTGAAGCCGAGAAAGTGGTCTTCCCGAACCGAAAAAAGAGTCCTACAAAACTATACAAGGCAAAGTTCATATACACGGTTGCCACGCTAATGATCGCAGCCTGACAGATTAGCCTTTGAAGTATAAAACTAATGTAATGTACTGATCAGATATAAATTTAACATAAGAATCAACACTTTCTCTTTTGTCATCTACTCTATTATGCTGCATCTCTTATGTTATCTTCTCTTATTTTTGCATGCAACTGTTCTTCAATATTTATTTTTATTGCTTGCAACCATTAAGGAGGAGAGTTATATGACATATACATATAACTTACGGAGGAGAGTGTAAAAAGAGTGATAACATTCATTTCATAAGGAGGAGAGTTGACTTAACTAAATTCCAAATGAACACACACACCAACAAATGTGATATTTTACCCTAAGCTGATTCTTAGTGAATCATGCTCAGCCTTTGTGGCACTTCTGTTGAAAACCTTGTTTAAAACTAAAACCCTCTGTTGAGTCTTACTTTCAACAGAGAGATCCTTTATTTTCAACAGAAATAAAAAGTTTTCAAAAATTGATTTTTCAAAAAATTGATTTTTCAAAAATTGGTATTACAAGCAATCCTTATTGAACTACTTTCAAAAAACATACATTTACTTAAGGATTTGCTACTCTTCCTTGCCAACACAAGCTTTCAGGTTATAAAAATTTATGTGCAAGTAAGACTTTCTAAAAACCTTTTAGATCATGTTCAAATCTCTTTCAAAAATTACAAGTGATCTAAATTGTTTTAACTGTTGCATTACATGTTCAGTACTTTGATTTATCGAGTGCGTAATAGCAATAGTAGACTATACCACGCCAACCATCGCTCATGTAATTATCAACATAGGACATGTCTTGAGATAAAATGGCCATTCATTGTGGACATGTTATTACTATGTTTGATAAATGCATTAGTGCTTTGTATATGTCATTTTGTAATGGTTCCAAGCAAATAGGAGGAGATTGTTGAGATTGTTGGAATATGCTTCTTGATAATTTAGTTATCACCTTGCATATTCTATATATGTTGATTTGCTTGCCCCCATTACAAGTGAGTCATCACGGGTGGCCAAAAGGTCAGCGTACCGGTTAGCGTGGCAACTCGTATTATATCACATAGGTCTTATATTAGGTGCAACCTGATCAAGTCCTACCTTCCTACATGATGATTAAAAGCGAACAGACTTCGATGCACTTAGCCCGGAAGACTGCAGCTACGTCAAAAGCATTAAGTGATCAAGATCGAACTCACCACCGGCGGACATGCTACAAGTTAAACTGCGCACTGGCGGACATTAGTTCTCTGTCGGAAGACTTGTTTTCACGGCTCGAAGCATTCCACCCAAGCAGGACTTTAAAAATCGCACGTGCTACGAGAGAAAAGTCAAGAAACGCACAAATCAAGACAAATATGTTCATGCCTCAAAAATCCTGACATACGTAAAGCTACAAGGCTTTCGCTCACTCAAGTAGTCTGTTAAAGTCAAAAAGCAATTACTTTATTGAACAGACCACTTGACAGTGCAACATACATCAGACCTACTCTTCAAAGACTTATCAACATGGTCTGACAGACAACAAGTTCCAAGATCTACAGGACTAAATCTTTGCTCCAAACAATCAAAGATCTTATGGACAAAGATCTCTATCCGATAGTCTTCAACCACTACATCTCCAACGGATAGAAAACTTCAAGTCTTCATCTCTCAACGATCATATTGACTCTCGCCTATATATATCCTCTCTCTTGCTCACTATAAACGTGACAGTGTAAGCGACATCTAAGATCATAAAACGATACACTGTGAGCAACGAGTAACTCAATCTAATCAAGAACTTCAAAGAAAAGAAATCCTCAAAGAGATCGTCTTCACCAATGTATCTCGATTTCTACACGATTGCGAGTGAACTTATCCAGATCTTAGCAAAACACTCTTAGTGGATTGCTAGGAAGAAAAGCTTTGAAAAGAGAAGAGACTGATCAGAAACTTCAAAAGACAGAGATCAAGATCTGAAGATTGATGTTAGATAATGTCTGAAGAAAATGAAAAGCTGTCTGTAGATATTGCATTCATATCTTTAGATTTGTATTCCAATACAAATGTTATTGATTGTGCAATAATCAATCATCATGGAAGGTCGAGTGCTTTGCACTACCTTGAAAATTCATTCCATCTCATAACAGTTTCTCGGTTTCGTCTCCTATTGTCCTTTGCAACTTAAAGATCATTGAATGGATAATTAAGTAAGGATTGAGACTTAGGAAGACAAATCCGAAGCGTATCTGACTATTTCACGATGTAATATGTAATTTATCTTTGAATAAATTCATATGTTCTTGCTAATACTTTATCTCTCAGTCCCTACATATCTATGAGCTTTTTATAAATGATTTATCTTTAGAAAAACCATTCTCTAATTGATTTCCTAAACCTGCATTTGAAAGAAGTAATAAGTGTGCTGTTGTTCTGAACATGTATTCATGTACAGCCACTTAAGACTTCTCCAAATCATAGCCTCTATACCTTCCGCTATACAAACCTTTTACCAGGCTTTTGATTTGACTAAGTAGTTTACCGGCGGAGTTGATACTTCTGCTTAAAGCAAGTCTACCAATAGCCTTTACCGGCAGACATGCTCAACTCGATAAACTGCAATTGCCACTTAAACTATGCTTTATGTATATCCAAAAGAAAATTTTTTAAATTGACATCATAGGCTATTCACCCCCCCCCTCTAGCCTATTTGAGCATTATTGTGGACCAACACAATCTTTCTACTGCTATATTTCTTTACTGCTTACAATTTATATTCAATCTGATTGCAAAGTTTATTACTCTGCTCAAAGCAAGTATGTTGTTCTGAGTGACCAGCAAACATGCCTCGACTAAAGATTGTAAATTCCATAAAATCAGTTCTTTATATTATATCTTAAGATGATTATTTTAAATTGGTATTATAGATTATTCACCCTATTTCTTCATATTATATTCGCTCTCTATTTCTTCAGCGTAACGAGGACGAGTAGAGTTTTGCGGATGAATTGTTGTCTCTGAAGACGAACCCCGAAGCTCTATTTATAGCCTGGGATGGGGATTCATCAAGGATTAAAAATCTCCTCCTCATGCTTCAATTGTTTGTACACAACACCGAAGGAATTGCACAATGCGACAAACTGTAGTGCACTATTGAGCAAACTGGGCGCCACCCATAGTGAAACTGGGCGCCACTCCACTTTGAGTGTGAGTGGCGCCAGCTTAGTGTAAATTGTTTCCTTTTTGACACTTTAAACCCTGCATTTCACTGTTTTACGCATCCTGCCTTGTCCTTTTGCATTTTCGACCCTGTAACTTGACATTTGTTAATGTTTTAACAGGTCTTGATATTTTATGCCATGTTACATACCTGGGGTACGAAATTGGGGTGTCTACAGATCCCCTCAACGATGGAGTCTACAGGTAACCCGCATCTTACTGAGTAGACGAACATCGTTGATAAGAAATAGACTCTCCAATTTCGCGCAATTAATACGGGTGAGAGAGATGCAACATGTAGCAGTTATAATGCAACAGTTTATAATGTAAACCAAACCTCTATATCCTAGACTTTTTTAGTCGGTTATACCAGGTTATCACAATTTTTAATCATATATGCAAATTAAGTGCTCTGATGGTCGGACCTACTAATGTAGGCTGCCTACGTATTCTTTAATAAAGGAAATCAAACCAAACATAGTTCGGTCTAAGCCGAAACAAACAACCAACGGGGATGTCGTGCTCTTTGGGTCAAAACCCATCCGAGAACACAATGAAAAAAAGATTTTCATGTTTTTCGAAAAGTCGTATTCTACGGGTCAAAAACCGTCGTAAAAAACGGTATGAAGATTTTTGAGTTTTTCGAAAACCATATTTCAACTAGTCAAAACCCGTCATTGAAATACGTTAAGAGGCATTTTCAAACCGTTCAATACCGTGTTCGCCGGTCAAACACGATAAGAAAACTTTAAAATTTTCAGTCAAACACGATAAGAAAACTTTAAAATTTTCAAAAGATCGTACTCGCCGTCGTCGAAACGACAAAAGGCATTTTTCTTCTAAATTTTTCGAAAACTCAAAATTCCAACCGATCAAAATCCGTCGATGGATTTTTCTTTTCCAGATTTTCTTCCTCTTTTTTTTTTTTTTTTTTTAAAAAGATTTTTCTTTTATTTTTGAAGGTATAATAAGCAAACCTTACCTTCCTTACCTTTTCATGCTTTGACTGCTGCTGCTGGTTTAGCTGATTTGGCTATTTCTGCAATTCTGGCTCTTTCATGCTGGGGATCTCTTTTTTTTCTTCTTCTTCTTTTTGCATTTTGATTTTCCTTTTGCTTGCAATTTTTTCCTTTTGCATGCTTTATTTTTTTTCTTTTTCTTTTCTTCTTTTTTTTGTTTTTTTTGTTTTGACTTTATTTTTACAAAAATACTTACCCTTGCCACGATTTTTCGGCTTTTCGACTGTTGCGGCTAACTTGCTGGAGACATGAATTTTCCTTGCTCTTGGACGCAAGGCCGTCGAATTTGGTTAACAAAATTACTTTTGTTAACTTTCTGTTAAGCTTTAGGGCCATTTTGCAACTTTGGAATTTTGAGGACTTGAGTGCTGCTTTTGAGTTGCTTGGAGGGGGAAAAGTGAAAAATCTCGAATTCTCTCCTTTTCACTTACAGGATGAAGGCAGAAGCAGCCTTCATTCCACTACTAGAAAAATGACATTTAGTGACGGAATTTTCCGTCGCTAAAGGCAATATTCCGTCGCTAATGGCTCCCCAGCGACGGAATTTTCCCGTCGGTGGCCCGTCGCTGATGTCCGACGGACCGATTTCCGTCGCTAAAGGTTAATATCAGGGACGGAAATTTCCGTCGCTAAAGGCTTTTAAAAAATAATTAAAATTTAATTTCAGTGACGGAAATTTCCGTCGCTAAAGGCGTTTAAAAACTAATTAAATTTGAATTTTAGCGACGAAAAATTCCGTCACTAAAGGCTTTTAAAAATTAATTAAAATTGAATTTCAGCGACGGAAAATTTCGTCGCTAAAGGCGTTTAAAAATTAATTAAATTTGAATTTCAACGACGGAAAATTTCGTCGCTAAAGGCTTTTAAAAATTAATTAAAATTGAATTTCAGTGATGGAAAATTCCGTCGCTAAAGGCGTTTAAAAATGAATTAAATTTGAATTTTAGCGACGGAAAATTCCGTCGCTAAAGGCTTTTAAAAATTAATTAAAATTGAATTTCAACGACGGAAAATTATGTCGCTAATAAGGTAAAAAACTTTTAAAAAACCCAAAAATACTATTATTATAAATTTTTGTACCTGATAATATAACAATTAATACAAAGCGAAGATACAAATACAAAGCGAAGATACAAAATAAACAATAATATAAAACTAATTTAAAAACATCAAACTGTAAATGTTATTACAACAATCCATGTAAATTATATATAACAATTAATACCAAAAACTTGTTTCTAGAGTTAACTTGGAAATTTAAACTTATACCAATCCATGTAAACCATATCTAATAAAAAAACCTAAAAATAAAATTAAAAAAATCCTACGACATGAGGATCAAGAAAAACTTCATCTTCACGACAATCAGCTAGAAAACATGTCCAAGTAAAATTACTATTTTGATTAAAAATCAACAAGAAAAAGTAAGTCATTGTTTTCATATGATCAAACAAGAAGCTTTAGAAGCTTACCATAGGAATACATTTATGGCATAATCATCATTTCTTTGCTTTTTTTGCTGGATGAACCTAAACATGTACAAGTTATCCAAAATCAATTAGTTAATAATAATAACAAAAAGGGTCCAACCCTATTTCCCCCACCCCCAATATGAGTATTAAACCAGAGGAATGGAAAGAGAAGAAATGGAATGAATGTTGCTTGAAAGTAAGCACGTTCGGTTTCAAAGTCCCCCAACGTACATACAGTTATGTTGTTCGGTTTCAAAGTCAAGTAAACTAAAACCATGGATTTCATAGCATCAACATGGCTACCCAGCTAACAAGCGTACATAAATCGATGTTTAAACATTAATACATTAAATGTACACTAACACCCCCTTTGTTTCTTACCATTTACAATAACACCTCCTAAACGTATATACAGTTATCTTTTTTGGTTTCAAAGTCAATTAAACTATAACCATGGATTTCATAGCATCAACATGGCTACCTAGCTAACAAACGTACATAAATCAATGTTTAAACATTAATACACTAAATTTACACTAACACCCGTTTATTTCTTACTATTTACACTAACACCCCCTAAACGTACATACAGTTATGTTGTTCGGTTTCAAAGTCAATTAAACTACAACCATGGATTTCATAGCATCAACATGGCTACCCCATCTAACAAACGTACATAAATCGATGTTTAAACATTAATACACTAAATTTACACTAACCCCCTTTATTTATTACCATTTACACTAACACCCCTCAATGTACATACATTTTTTTTTTGTTTCAAATCAATTAAACTACAACCATGGATTTCATAGCATCAACATGGCTACCCAACTAACAAACATACATAAATTGATGTTTAAGCATTAATACATTAAATTTACACTAACACCCCCAAAGTACATATAGTTATCTTCTTTTCTTTCAAAGTCGATTAAACTAAAACCATGGATTTCATAACATCAACATGGCTACCCCCAGCTAACAAACGTATATGAATCGATGTTTAAGCATTAATACACTAAATTTACACTAACACCCTATTATTTCTTACTATTTACACTAACACCCCCAAACGTACATACAATTATCTTTTTTTGTTTCAAAGTCAATTAAACTACAACCATGGATTTCATAGCATCAACATGGCTACCCAGCTAACAAACATACATAAATCGATGTTTAAACATTAATACACTAAATTTACACTAGCATACGTACCATACGCATCGTGGCCTCCTCATAGACCTCCTCCCATGTATATTTCATCTACAATATAAAAATAGAATTATAACATTTTAATTACAAACTAACATTTAATAAAAATAAAAAAATATTAAGACATTACCTTGAAGGCCTTCCAAATATTGTCCTTCTCCTCGTTGGGCAACTTTTTAAACGAGGGCCAAATCTCACGGAGTACTCGACGCCGCCAATACTCCCCAATCCATTTTTCGGGCGTAGGGTATGCACCTACAAACCTGCCAAGTATATTTATACAATAACGAATTAACTTAAAGGTTAATGAATTTTATATAAAACAAAAAAGGAACCAAATTAGGTTTATGGTTTAGGTTTAGTATTATGGTTTAGGTTTAGTGTTATGGTGTATGGTTTAGGTTTAGGTTTAGGTTTAGGGTTAAGGTTTTAGGTTTAAGGTTTAGGTTTTAGGGTTAGGGTTAGGGTTGGGGTTGGGGTGGGGGTGGGGGTGGGGTTGGGGGTGGGGTTGGGGGTAGGGGTGGGGATATATAGGGGTGGGGTGGGGTTGGGGTTGGGGGTGGGGGTGGGGGTGGGGTGGGGTTGGGGTTAGGTTTAGGTTTAGGGTTAAGTTTATGGTTAGTGTTATGGTTTAGGTTTAAGGTTAGTGTTACGAATTAGGTTTATGGTTTAGGTTTAGGTTTAGGTTTTAGGTTTAAGGTTAGGGTTGGGGTTATGGTTTAGGGTTGGGGTTGGGGGTGGGGTTAGGTTTAGGGTTAAGTTTAGGGTTAGTGTTATGGTTTAGGTTTAAGGTTAGTGTTACGAATTAGGTTTATGGTTTAGGTTTAGGTTTAGGTTTAGGTTTTAGGTTTAGGGTTGGGGTTGGGGGTGGGGGTGGGGTTGGGGGGGGGGGGGGGGGTGGGGTTGGGGTTGGGGTTGGGGATGGGGATGGGGATGGGGATGGGGTTGGGGTTGGGGGTGGGGGGGTGGGGTGGGGTGGGAGTTGGGGTTAGGTTTAGGTTTAGGGTTAAGTTTAGGGTTAGTGTTATGGTTTAGGTTTAAGGTTAGTGTTACGAATTAGGTTTATGGTTTAGGTTTAGGTTTAGGTTTAGGTTTTAGGTTTTAAGTTTAAGGTTTAGGTTTTAGGGTTAGGGTTGGGGTTGGGGGTGGGGTTGGGGTTAGGTTTAGGTTTAGATAAAACTAGATTCTGTGCCCGTGCCTATGGCACGGCGTCAGTATGGGACGATGTCAGTATATGACGGTCTTTTTATATATTATTAGTGGTTCTACCAACACTAACACGTCATGTATAGTTTTTGAGTTCTTTTTAGAAATTTGGTTGCATTGAAAATAGTGACAGAGGTTATGAATATATATATATATATATATATATATATATATATATATATATATATATTTGGTTAGTTATAACTTTTGATAATTTTTTGTAAAAGAAAATTATTTTTTTGTAATTTTTGTATTTATTTGATAAGTGCATGTTATTAAGTAAATAGACGCACA
Organism: Codonopsis lanceolata; assembly: GCA_013146195.2. Classification (NCBI taxonomy): domain Eukaryota; kingdom Viridiplantae; phylum Streptophyta; class Magnoliopsida; order Asterales; family Campanulaceae; genus Codonopsis; species Codonopsis lanceolata. The sequence goes on from JABEVN020002425.1 coordinate 9,082, forward strand.
TGCCCATTTAGTGCCCGCCCATATATACCTACCTTATTAAATGAGCACTTACTTACCCGTCTATTTAAGCCCGTAACCCATTTAGGCCCACCCATATCCACCCATATCCGCCTATTTGCCACCTCTAATATTGACACGAGGCTACAATCCCTTTATTCTCTCGGCCTATTCACGGTGGTTTTAATTTTGAGGACTTATACATAATCAGAAGTCACCAAAAAATTTAACAGATTACATACAATTAAATTTTTTTGTTGAAACCGTGAGTTGATTTTTTTTTTCGGGGATTGCACTCCCACATTACACAGTATACCACCACTAACATGAATATATATTTTTTTACTTGCGGTAGATTCCAAAAAAAATAGATGAAAACAACAAAATCATAGTTTGACCCGACCGCCATGCCCAAAAAGAGGTGTGACTCCACGTGCATTAACTAACTTTTTTTTTTGGGTCCCAGACATGACATGAAACTATAATTCAATTTTTAAGGATTAATTAGGTTAAGATAACAACAGTTTAGATAAGATTTAGGAAGAAAAACATGAATAGGAAAACAGTTAGATTAGATTAGGTTGAGATAAAAACAGTTTATATCCTGACCCGTAAAGAGGAGTTGGAGTCGTACAGGGAGAGGGGGACACAGAGGGACTGTTTGATATAAACTAAAATAATCAATCTCAGTCGTTTGATATAAAGTAAACTAATCAATTTTAGCCGTTTGATATAAATATAAATAATCGATCTGAATCGTTCTTTATGAGACTGAGCTCTATTGTATAATAGATATATAAACATTTTAAACTTGTTTTAGATAAGCAACATAAGTTTCAATACTACATTATTTCCATAGATTAAAAGAATTCTTTTCCAAACTAAAAGTCTCCCCATGGGCTCAAGACATATATTCACTCTACTTGAGTGGTCAAGTTCTTACTGTGCATACCCTAAATCTCATAACACCTCAATATTAAAAATCTCAAATTAAGTTGCCCAAATTTGGACACGCGAGTAAAACAAACAACTGATACAACAATCGATAGCTCAAAGATAAGCTTCCACAACTGATACAACAATCGGTAGCTCAGGCAAGTTAGCATGTCATTCAAGCACACCGATGCTTTGCAAAACTTACATCCAAAACTAGCATCCTGAGCATGAACACTTGCATATTCTCACATCCATCAAGTCTACTAAAGCCACAATGTCCTTTACCTTTATGGTTAAATATTTACTAAACATTGATACAACCATTAGTAGTTGCTACAACCAAGGACCATCCAACATACAAAATGCACACGAGTCACAACTTCCACCACCACATGCACAGTTCTAAACTCAAATTCCCAATTAAGCAACAATGAGAGATTATCATGATAAAATAGGTATTAATTGGTAGATGATGAGCGCAAGATTTCCACGAATTTTCCCGGGAATTTTCTTTAATTTTGTGCTATTTTTGAGTTAATTATGCTTTGGAAATATTATTATTTGTTTTTTGTGCTTAATGTAGGTTTCCAAGCATAATCGAGATTTTATACGGTGTTTAGCACGAAGTTCAAGGCAATTCGGGCTTAAAAGTTGTTTTGGGAATTATTTGGACAAAGTCCGTTAAGTCCGTCAAGGTTCCAAGGCATTCAAAGAGTAATGGAGGCTAATAGGACTGAAGGAGGATCATTTTGCAAAGCCTAGGGGGAACAGGCTGGCGGCGCAAACTTCTGAAATCATAGGGGCACCGGAGAAATTAATAGAACTTCAGGGAAGCCGCCGAAATTGCATACAGGTCCCTGGCGCGTTGTCGAAGACCAGCCGGTGCCACGTGTCAGCGTCTGCCGCTTCTCCTCCACTAGCGCGGCCCGCTTGCAGCTCCCGGATCCGGTTATGACCCGCGCTCCCTCCAGCCCATTCCAGCCCATCAGCCTTCCATCTCACCCGCTTACTCTCTCATCCTCCAACCCATTTCACCTGGGCGACCCGCGTTTTCCACCTGGTTTGGCCCTGACCCTGCCGCGACCCAGCCAACTTTTTCTTTCCTTTTCAGCCCTTATTTCTCCATTGCTCTACCCAAAATACCCCTCCTTCCTTGGCTGCCCCTTTGCAGCTTCTCCATACATTCCAGTAAGCCCTCAATTTCGAATTAACACAGCCCCATTTACGGGCATTAGCCCTAAATGGGGCACCAGCCCCCATTTCCACCAAAATCATCCAATTTCTTCGATGCTTGATCACCATTGAAGGTTTGGAACATTAAATCAAGAGCCAAGGACGCACTTGCAAAGGATTTCAACCCCGGATTCGCGATTTTTCGGTTCAATTCTTTCTACTCATATTTTTAGATATTTGTTATGGTTTCTTGGGTTGATTGATTTTGTAATTGTTGAATTGGTTTGTGCTTCAATTATTTATGGAATGCAATTAATTTTTATGTCAAATGTAGTGATTTAATTTAATTTATCTCTTTATTTAGTATATAAGCATGTTGGTTATTATTTTGTGAAATTAATGCTTTTAATTATCTGGCCAATAATTAAATGATTTTAGAAATATTTAGGATCCGCGAGAGCTACCTTTATATTTCGGACCAATCAATTTAATAGTTGGTGTTTTGTGACACACACCGATAGCCAAAGTGAGATTAGGTTTGACACGCGATCGAACCACCTTAGCCATTCGCGAGGTCGGGGAGGTTAGGGTTGACTATAAGACGCGAAAGCCCGTAGTTAACCAATTTTAGCAGTCTCGGCTACCAACATGACTTGTAGAAAAATATAGAGAGTTTCTTTTTGCGAAGTATTACCCATGCGTTTGGTTATTATTGTGTTTTCTTAATGCTTTTAATGGCGTAGCGAACCATTAGATGATCACTAGAATGATAGGATCTGAAAAAGCCCTTCTGTTATTCGAAAATCACAATAGTAGTTTGCGTGGCGTGAGACCGAAAGGAGATCGCGTAGATAGTCGTAGGATGCTTGTTTACACATGCGGTTATTTTCTCCCCTGTGTTATGTGTTGCGATGATATGAGCCCGTAACAAGGCTGAGAGATAGCTAGATTTGCTATACGTAGCGAAAGCCCGTAGCGAATAAAATAGCGCGTCCGACTACCAAAACTTGAGTTAAAGAAAAGCAAAAAGAGGATTAAATTAAACACCGGCTAGACTAGAAATAATGTGTTCCTATATTTTTATCTTGATTTGTTGTTGCCAAACCACATCCGCGTTAGTTTAGATTTAATTGCTTTCTAGGTTGTTTATATTTTTATATTTTAATTCATTTTATTTTCGCTCAAATATAATTAGTTAGCATAATTTCGGTACTTAGTTGGAGTGAGAATTACGCGCATTCCTCGTGGGATCGACTCGTACTTACGTACTTTATTACTTGATACGGCCGGGTAATCTTGCCCGAGATGCGTTCGCGCACATCAGTAGATATGAAAATATGCTAGTGTATACAATATGCTAAAACATAATAAAGCTTCAAAATCACTAGTAGCACATTCAGGCACAAACTTTTCAGGGTAGAATACCAATTGTTAGCTGAGATACATTAAAAGAAATAGGACAGTGCATTACCCTGATAAGCCTGTACTTTGGCTCATACTTCTTCGCATTCTCAACTGAATCATAAATCAATCCAAACCCAGTTGATTTACCACCACCAAAATGGGTCCTGAACTTGAAAACAAAGATGGAATTCAGATCTTTTACTTCGTACATCCTAGACAATTTCTCCTTTAATTCTGCCTGTAATGACAAAGACGTGGTAGGGGAAATTAATTGAATCACAAATATTACAACCCAACTTAAGAATGCCACCAAACATGCTACAAATTTTAGTTCAATATATACTTTTATAATCAGAGCAATCGCACAAAAAATGAAGAGATGAGAAGAGGCAAAAATATCCTGTAAAAAGCCTTTAAATATTTCAGTTTGTATCAACAAAACCACGTAAAAGTCAAAATAACATCTCTAGAGTTAGCAATTCATATGTATTTATAAAAACATGGATTATGTAACCTGTTTCAGGGCGCGATTGATCGGATCTTGGGTCGTAGATGCCGAAGAGAAATATGAGTGAGCTGGTCAGATGTTGCTAGACCGGTGGCGAGGCGGCGATGAGGTAGATTGGAGGAGTATGCGCAGATCTGAGAGAGAGAGGAGATACGATTAGGGGGGTTGAGAACTATCTGGTCGGAGATGGGAAGGTTGACGTCGGGGATGGAGGATGATGGCCGGGCAGAGGAGATGAAGGATGGAGACTCACGAACTGGGGCGAGTGGCGGCGGCCATGGGGCGCTTTGAGGAGTATTATGTCACAGTGAGAGAGTGAGAGAGATAAGAGACATGAGAGAATCGATGTTAGGGGTATGTCTTGGAATGAACAGATTTGATAGCTGATTTAGGGATTTCACTAAGGAGGGAAAATTGTTTTTGGGCGGTAATATGAATTTTTGGGGATTTTGGGGTTGGCGGTGGAGGGAGTTTTAATTTTTCGGAACATGATTATTAATTGACTTGAAATTATATTTTTATAATTTCAAATACTTTCTTCGTTTCGGGTAAATAGTCTTCGTTTGAAAGTCATTTTTTTTAAGAAAATGACAACTTTAGTAGTTTATTAGTAATAAAATGACACTTTTATATCTTAATTTTTTAAAGTGAACTCTTTAAATGACACATCTCAAATATTTCAAAACATACATCCCGTCGCTGGAATTAATATTTGTTTTGAAATATTTGTTTTTGTAAATAAATAATGTTTTGAAATATTTGTTTTTGTAAAATCCCTTTGTAAATTTAAAATAAATAATGTTTTGAAATATTTGTATTTTTGTAAAAACCCTTTGTATTTATATATATTTTATTATTAAATTAATATTTAAAATATTAATTTAATAATATAATATCATTCATTAAAATGATTAACATCAATATAATTACTAAAATTAAAATATTCACATTAATTTATATATTTAAGAAAATAATAACAAAATTATATAAATAGAGTAAATTTGAATTTGCATGTGGTCATACTGTGTTGCATGCCTCTAGCACATTTCGATGCTAAATATTTTCAGAATTTAATTTCAGCAACGAAATTTTCTGTCTCTAAATATTTTCAAAATTTAAAATTATGGTAACCCGCTAAACTAATTGTTGGTCCCAAAGTAGGCTCAATCTAGGCTAGAAGGGGGGTTGAATAGCCTAGATATGCTTTTTGTAAAAAACTTTTCGTAAACACTTCTTAACGAATTCTTGGAAGATTTGAATAGAAGTATTAAGGCAGCGGAAACAGAATAGAATCTGAACTATCAACAGTTCAGTAAAGGTTGTGCAGATTCAGAAATATTTAAGCACAAGCAGTTAATGAGAAAGATAAGAACAGTTCAAACAGCACACGGCAATTTGAAGTGGTTCGTACTGTGAATAGTACTACATCCACTACCAAAGTGGTTAGCTTTGGATTTTAAAAGTGCACGTGTTTATCCACTAGGTTTATGAGTAAGATCTCTAATGGATCGTGTACAAAATAAGTTTTTAACCAAGTGTATAAATGTGAGAGAAACAATCAAGGAATAATTGTTCTCACACGTGCAGAATTAAAGAACAGTTTAAAGACAAACTAAATGAAGCTGAGACATATTTAAGATGGCAGATCTGCAGCTTCAGAAAGTTTGGTGAAGTGTTAGTTCTTGTCCTTTGATCTCTTGAATGCTTGAGTGTTGAAGATGAGGCTTGAGAGTTTAATGCGCAAGAGTTGTTCTTCAGATCTTCAGGACTTGAATAAATACCAGGAAGAGATCTTTGGACCGTTGGACTGAGACAGAGTGAACTGTGTCCAATGTTCTTTTGCATTGAATGCAATTCGGCGCTTTGGGAGATGTAAGAGCCACAGTCATCAGAGATGCAGTGTGTGCAGAGAAGACATTCCCAAATAGAGTAAGGTTTCAGACTGCAGGCGCTTCAGCTTAGAAAGTCTTCTTAGCCAAAAAGGGTAATGTCTTCAGTCTTCAGGTTTCAGGAGACAGTCTGGACAGTTGTCAGCATGTAGAGTTGACTTCTTGAAAATGAAATCTGATGAAGACATAATGACTAGATATTTTTGAAAATATCTAAATAGGTGTACATGTGTCATAAATTCGTGATTTGGCTAATCTTGATTTTTGGCTCTTTGAGCAGACTTCAAAGTCTGCTGTTCTTCAAAGGTTGCTGAAGAAGCTTGCAAAACCGCGCCTAAACTAGCACTTAAACAGTTCTAAATGACTTTGATTCTAAGACAGTTGCCACACTAATCGGTACGCAGACCTTTTAGCCACTGTCCAACAGAATCAGAAGATGACTCAACCAAATCTAGAATTAGGAATCAATAATCTCCTCCTATTTGGTTGATGTCATCATCTCAGCTACGAGCAGACTTTGAATCATGCACTGAGATAATAATATGTCTTAAAGAATTTTATAAATAAAAGCAGACATACCTCTCAGAGCAGAAGTCTTGGTAGAGAGATAGCTAGACTAAGTACTTACAAGATAAAAGCATTACTATCAAGTACTAAGTAGAGCAGAGTTTAAATCTTAAGATAAGCATACACGCAACATATAAAGATTTAAATACGAAGCTTAAATAGACTAAATGATAGCAAGATAAAGCAATTTAAACTTGAAAGAAACTAAAATCATATGTGATTAAACAAGCTGTTTAACAGCAGAAGTTTTTGCAAAACAGCAGAGTTTAAAAACGAAGATACATAACTAAATACCAACAGATTCAGAACAGATTGGGCTGAGTGCGTCGACGTTCTAAGTAGTCTCCAACCCAGATCCTGATTCTGTCATTTAGGCGTTCTCGGAGTAGGTTCTGTTCTTCAATCAGGGCTTGATTCAAAAAGTGAGTAGCTCTCTCCTCCCTGATGGCACCAACCCTACGCTGCTCAGCGGCAGCAGCCCTTGCATTCGATTGCTCAACCAGACGAAGATAAGTAAAATCAGCAACTTCTTGTCTACGAAGGATGGCTCGTGCCATTGCAGTCTTGAGCTCATCAAAGAGAGTGCGGATGCTGATCTGCTGGGAGTGCAGCATGCCTATCAAAGCAGCCTGTTGATCTTGAACTAGGAACCGGTGAGTGGTGAAGGCCTGAGCAGTGTCGTTCACCAGTTGATCAACAATTTTGCCAATGTCGAAGATGGTGGCATGAGTAGCATTGAGGCCATAGCTAAGCACCTCGATCTGCTGTGCCATGAAGGAGACGGTGTTGTTGAGCTGGGCGAGCTGAGCATTGTTGGAGTGGAGAAGGTCAAGAAGGGCAGGATCAGTAGTGTTGGAAGGTAGAGAACAAGGGTTGAGGTTGACGGAGATATGGGTGGCCGAAGGGTTAGGAGTAGAGTTTGGAGAGGAGGAAGATGAAGCAGGGTGGTTAGCAGCAGAGGTTGTGGATGGAGGAGAAGAGGGTTTGGAATCAATCTAAATGTCAGTGGCGAAGCTACTGACATAGGAAGAAGTAGAAGAGGAGGAAGAGGCTTCTAAAAGGTAAGATGGAAAAGGATAGTCAGGTAGAAAAATGAAGTTAGGAAGGGAGGTAGAAGGGTATAGAAGATCTGAAATAGAAGAAAAATCAAATAAAAAGGAATGGGTGGCAGAAGAGATGGAAGGAAAGAGAATCTGGTGAAGGTCAGCAGAGATGGAAATAGGAGTTATATATTGAGAGATAGGAGGGAAGATTTCGGGTAGAAAGGCGGTTTGGTATAGTAGAGAAGAGAGGTGAGGGTCAAGAGTAGAGAAGTGATCGGGCATAGAGAAGGAAGTAGAAGGGGTAGAAGGAGTAGGAATAATGGCTAGGGAAGATTCAGGAGGAAGTATGGAGATAGGTTCGGGAGAAGAAGGTGGAGAAGGGATAGAGTCGATGGTAGGAGAGGGCGGAGAAGAGGGTATTGGAGCCACAGACTTCTTGCGAAGTCTGCGTTTCTTCTTCTTAGGAACAGGAGAAGAAGGCTCTTCCTCAACAACAGCAGGGGTCGAAGAGGAAGTAGGGGAAGAAGGAGGGGTAACAGCAAGCTCTTCCCCAACAGCAGCAGGGGCTGTTGAAGAAGTAAGGGAAGAAGAGGAAGAAGTGATAGGAGATGAAGGAGGAACAAAAGGGATGAAGGGTTCTGAGGGTTCGGTGCGTTTGGGTTTTCGCTTTCGAGAGCGGAGAGGAGCAGGGTCTGGTTCAGCAGCCTCAACAGGCATGGGAGCAGGAGTGGAGGAAGTAACAGCCTTCTTTTTCTTGGGAGCTTGGGAGCTAGCAGGGTTGGCAGCAGCAACAGCAGAGCGAGAAGAAGATATTTTCTTCTTTTTGGCAGTCGGCTCCTCCTCAATAGAAGAAGTCTTCTTCTTTTTCTTGGAGGTGGTTGAAGGAGCAGGGTTGACAGTCTTGCTGGAGCAGCCTTCAGCAGCAGCTTCCTTGGATAGCTTCTTGGCTAGCTGCTTAGCCATAAAAGCATCCACAGTTGTTTCTGGATTAATCTTGATGATTTTGAGTGGAGGCGGGTTCATAGCATGGACTATGATCAGAGGTGGGAGACCTTGCTGAGCTCTCTTCTCATTCTTCAGCTTGTGGTAATTGATGATGAAGGTGCTGGTGAATTGGATGGATTTCTGAACCTTCTATTTCTCAAGGGCCAGCAGGCGTGTGTGGAATTGTGTGTTAGACCGAAGAAGAGAATTGATGGAGGACCTTGAGTCGTTGATTATCGCCTTCTGGAAGAATTCTTCCACTAGAAGATAATCGAAATCATCCTCCAAAGATGAACAGAGGCGTAATCCTGCATCGTTCAGTCATCCACAATTTTGACCCCAGAAGCATAAGCACGAACAGACGGTTCGTCAATGCACATCCCCGGATGATACATAGTTGGGGGCAACGATGGAATCTCAAGAGTTGGATTCTGAGCCTGTTCAGGAACAACAGTTGCAGAAGAAGTTCCAGCCTAAAAAATTTCAGGAAATAAGTTAGGGCAAAATTTCAAGAACTTGAAATGCGAACAAAGTACATCACTAAGCCCTAGAAATTTCTAGAGAACTCATGAAATGTCATATACATGCAGAATATTACCCAAAATACTAAAATCGACAGTATATGAACAGTAATATGTACATACTACCAGTAGTGAACAATGAATTTTAAAGTTCAAAGAAATGTAGAGCAAGAAGTTATATGAACAGTTAATAATGGCAGTTTTACAGACGAAAGTATACAGATTTCTGCTTACATCGTGGTGACTGGGTTAGGGTTAGAATTTTCTTACCATTTCAGTAGATTCGCAGAAGTAGAAGATGAAAAACGGGGAGTGATTCTGCAGAATTAGCTATCGAACAGTGCGAAGGAAGCAAGAAATTTAGAGAGAAGGAAGTTTTAGAGAGAGAGAATAGCAAGAGACAGTTTTGTGAAATGAATTTTTGTTTTGGCGGTTGAGGGTTTATAAATGACAGGACGTGCCGTCAGTCATAGAGACATGTGAAAGGTCATTAAGTCAGACGCCTTTTTGTAGAAAAGACTTAATGAATGACGACTTTAAGAGAGAGAAAAAGTGACTTTTTGAATAATAACTCAACCAATTTTAAAATCAGTCCCTTACAATTTTCAAAAATTAACCTTCTAAACTAGGAGTTTAGAAAACTTACCTTTGTCTCCCAGTGACGGTATAAATTCTTGACTTTATTCTTTAAAGGTAATAAGTCTGCTTAAGAGAAATTGTCAAGTCTGCTTAAAAATACTTTTTTTAATGAAAAAATTAATTTTAATTAAAACTTCAAAATATTATAATGATAAATTTATTTTAATTGAGACTAAATTTAAGCAGTTGGGTCAAGCATACCAAGCTCTCCCCTGAGATAAGCAAACATGTCTGCTTCTAAAGCTTTTGTGAAGATATCTGCCAGTTGATGGTCAGTTGAAATATACTTCATACTAATGTTTCTCTTTTCTACATTGTCCCTTAGAAAGTGATATCGAACATCGATATGCTTTGTCTTGGAGTGCATCACAGGATTGTAGGTGATAGAGATTGCTGAGGTGTTATCACACATGATTGGGCAATCTGCTACTTTGATGTCGTAGTCCACCAACTGTTGTTTGATCCAGAGCAGTTGACAGCAGCTACCGCCAGCCTATGTACTCGCCGCTGGTGGAGTTGGAAACGGATGCTTGTTTCTTGCTAGCCCAAGAGACAAGTCTGTCACCTAGAAATTGACAGGTTCCACTGGTGCTTTTTCTATCGACTTGGCAACCAGCATAGTCGGCATCTGAGTAGCCAACTAAGTTGAAAGAGGATTCCCTTGGATACCAGATACCTAAGTTGGTGGTATCTGATACATACTTAATGATTCTTTTAGCATCCAGAAGATGTGACTCACGAGGGTCTGCTTGAAATCTAGCACATACCCCAACAGCATACACTATGTCAGGTCTGCTGGCGGTGAGGTAGAGCAGAGATCCGATTACCCCCTATAGTGGGTGATATCAACTTTCTTTCCTTGTAAGTCTTTTGTAAGTTTACATTTAGCAGCCATTGGTGTATCAAAGGTGTTTGCTGTTTCCAATCCAAACTTTTTAACAAGATCTTTAGCATACTTGGATTGGCTGATGAATATTCCATTGTTGGATTGTTGAATTTGAAGACCCAGGAAGAATGTGAGTTCTCCCATCATACTCATTTGGAATTTCCCAGTCATGAGTGTTTCGAATCGCTTGCACAGCTTCTCATTTGTAGATCCGAAGATGATATCATCGACATAGATTTGCACTAGCAGAGAGTGTCCTTTGTGCTTGAGAATGAAGAGAGTAGTGTCTATCTTTCCTCGGACAAATCCTTGTTCTATTAAGAATTTGGATAGAGTTTCATACCAGGCTCGAGGAGCTTGCTTAAGACCATAGAGGGCCTTCTTAAGCTTGTAGACATGAGTCTCTTTTCCTTTTTCTACGAAGCCTGGGGGTTGAGCAACATAGACTGTTTCTTGAAGATCACCATTTAGAAATGCACTCTTAACGTCCATCTGATATAGCACAAAATCCTTGTATGTAGCATAGGCTAAGAAGATTCTGATGGCTTCCAACCTTGCTACTGGAGCAAACGTTTCATCATAGTCAATTCCTTCTTCTTGGCGATATCCTTGTGCAACGAGCCTTGCTTTGTTTCTAATGATGTTCCCATCCTCATCCTTCTTGTTTCTGAACACCCATTTTGTGCCAATGACAGTATGATCAGCAGGTTTTGGGACTAGCTTCCATACTTGGCATCGTTCAAATTGCTGAAGTTCTTCTTGCATGGCTTCTAGCCAACTTGGATCTTGAAGAGCTTCATTGATCTTCTTTGGCTCTTCTTCTGAGACGAATGCAGCACAGAACATACATTCATTTTTGGAAGATCTTCTGGTCCGTACTCCAACATGAATGTCACCAATGATTTGAGAGATTGGATGGTCTTTACATGTTCTTGTGACAGCAGAAATGTGATGATTTGCTGTTGTTTCTTCATGATAAGGTTCAGAAGGAGGGCTAGAAGGAAGATCAGCTATGTCTTGATGAGTATTTTGTTTAGAATTTGATTCAAAGGTGAGTTGAAGAAGAGGATTTTCAGGTTCAGAAACAAAGGGTTCTGGATTTGAGTTTTCTTGAGCAGGGTTGAAGTCTTCTAGTAACCCGTTTGATAATAAGTGATGGTCAGGAATATTTGATTGAGTCACGTGATGGATTAGGTATATGAGAGAGGATGATGTGGGAGGTACTGCCTCATCACAATGTAATCATCAAGAACATTTGGAGCCACGTGTGGCTCTAATAAATCAAATTCATCAAATGAGACATGAACAAATTCAACTATTTTTAATGATCTTTTGTTGAAAACCCTGTAAACTTTGGAGTGTAAAGCATAACCCAGAAATACACCTTCATCGGCTTTGTGATCAAATTTGCCTCTGTAGTCATTACCATTGTAGACTACGAAACACTTGCAGCCGAAGATTTTAAGAAATCCAATGTTTGGGGCTTTACCTCTCCAAAGTTCATAGGGTGTTTTACCGTGAAATTTGTTGATCAACGACGAGTGAAGCGGTGTGTTGGCGGCTTACGCTCGAGAAGTGTTTGGGCAATTTTGCTTCAACGAGCATTGTTTTAGCGGCTTCGATAAGTGTTACGTTTTCCTTTCGAACACCATTCTTGGCTGTCCTTCCACAGCGAAGTTGTGACCAATGCCGTGATCATCACAGAGTACTTTGCTATTCCATTATTGTGTGAACTCGATGTAGTTGTCTGATCGAACGCCACTGATCTCATCTAGTTTTTGCGTTTGCAGTCTTCTGAACAAAGCTGTAAGAAGATCGTATGTGTGGTCTTTAGAA